>JAKELG010000117.1:0-139163 GCA_021527035.1 Lactarius vividus
GCCATTGCTCCATCCTCTCAGCCTCGTACGCATAGGCTCAGTATCAATGGACCTCCGCCTTGAGGCTGACGTTGTGGAGCTCGGTGACCGCACAGTCGAGACGGGGGCGGTCGTGATAACCGCCGGCGAATAGGTGCATGTCTTCCTGTGGGTAGTGATCCTTTCCGGTCGCCTTGACGTGGGGCTCCACGTAAAGAGGCTGCGAGTAGACCTTCTCACTATCCTCGATGAGCCCCAGAACGATGGGGTCAGACCCCATGATGACCTGGGTGTATGTGGCCTGGCGTGTCCGCCCCTGCCTGTCGGTGATGGGGTAGTGGATAAAATCCTCCCCGTGGTTGTATCGGTATCCATGAGGGGGTGGCCCCATGGTAGAGTGTCGAAGACGGAATAGTGGGAACAGGGGCGGAGCATTGGCTCTAACGCCGCCACGGTAAAGGGGGCGACCACAGGTGTCGCAGGTGTAGGGGGTCTTGTCAGGATTGTCAGTATCGGTGGCTGTCGAGATGAGAGGGTGCTCAGCTGGATAGTGGTCCGCTAAGCTTCCTCGGACTTGCTCGAGGATTGACTCCTCGCCTCTCGCCGTTCACGCCTCTCCCTCATCCACCCATGTCTCCTCTGAAGGGCTTCCCGCTGCCTCTCGGCTGCCTTCCGCAATTGCTCCCTCTGCCAATCCTTGGCTACCACTCTCCACCTCACCTCCTGCTCCCGTGCCTCCCAGTCGAGCGTGGCCTTCGTCTTGGGTTTCTTCCTGGGTTCAATACTCGACTCGTACTGGCAGAGGTTGAGATGGGGGACGCTCAGCGTCCAGGAGAGCTGTACGAAGCCGATCAATTTCGGCCATTGTAAAGGGGACTTCGTTAAGATGCTGGCTGTCTTCAGTGAGGATCCACCAGGTGGAGGGGTTGCTGGTCCCGTCGGCGTAGCTGGCCGGGATGGTAGACTGGAGGGCGGCGATGAGTTCTTCGTGGGTGACGGGGCCCGTGTTTCCGGCAACGCGAGCAAGGGTCTCGGTGGCAGAGGGAATGGACATGATAGTGAGTACGGAAGAGATGAAGGAGCCAGCGTGAATTGAGTGGAAGGGGGATGAGTGTTGTGGGTCGGTCCTTCCTGCTTTTAAGCTGCTTGCGAGTTGGGGATTCAATAATCGATACTCAGCTAAGGCCTCGTCCGCGAATACATCATCTCTGTTGACCCACTGGTTTTCCGAGTCTGGGTATCCCTTCCACTTGATCAGGTACTGAAGGTGTCTCTTCCGGCCGAAATGCCGATGATCCAGAACCTTCTCGACCTCGTATTCTTCTTCTCCTTCTACCAAATCTGGTGGCGGGTGCTGGAAATTTTCCCCATGCATGAGCGTCTCGCGATAAGGTGTGAGAAGATCGATATGGAACACTGGGTGTATGCTCCACTGTGTGGGAAGTTCCAGTTGATAATTGACCAGTGACAAGACTTGTGTGATTTTAAAAGGTCTGTGCCGTCTTGCAGCGAGTTTGGGGGTTGGTTGATTGGTTCATAGATGACGCCCTTCCAGCCATACGTAGTCTCCCATTTGGAGTTTCGGAGTGTTCCGGTGTTTGATCCACATGGATTGTGCCCTTTTGATGAGGTCTTGGGCTTCTCTCCGCGCCTCTCGGAATTGATCGAGTCTCGTGGTGATCTGTGGGATTGGGGATGGCTTATCGAGCCAATCAGCGCGTGGATCGTATCCCATGAGGAGTGAGAATGGAGACTTCCTTGTAGTCTCGTGAGGCCAATTGTTGTGAGCGAATTCTGCTATGGGTAGAAACGCTGCCCAGTTATCTTGGCGCTCGTTAGCCCAGAAGCGAAGATACTGTTCCAACCACTGATTGGTGCGTTCCGATTGCCCGTTGGTTCTGGGGTGGTACGCCGTAGAGATGTTCTGTTGGATCCCCAGAATCCGACATAGCTCCTGGGTGAACTTTGACGCAAAGTGGGGATCCCAGTCGCTGATGATTTTTGACGGCAGTCCGAATTGTTTGAAGACGTGGGTTGCGTAGAGCCCAGCGGTTTCTTCCGCCGTGATTTCCTCGTTACAGGGAATGAATACCAAAGCTTTGCTGCAGTCATGATCAGTTACTGTCAGGATGGTGTCGTGTCCTTGTGACACGGGGAGTTTGGTGATGAAATCAAGGGCTATGGTTTCAAATGGGAGTGTGTCTTCCTTCAGAGTGATGGGCATCAATGGAGCCTTTGTGGGGCATGTGTTGACCTTGTGTCACTGGCATTCGGCACATCCTTGCACATAATTTCGGATGTCCAACTTTAGTTCTGGCCACCAGTACCTCCGTTCTACCAGCCTCGTGGTTCATGCAATTCCGGGATGTCCATGTACCGGCAGGTCATGGTGTGCAGCAATGAGTTTCTGTTTTTCGTCAAGCGACCCAGTGATCACGTACTTTCCCTGTCGGTACCATGCTCCATCGACGAACTTCAGTTGTTGAGGGTCTATCCAATACCGTAGGGTGATTTCCATTTGTGGTGGATCCTGTGTGGCTTGTACTGTCGTTGTCCTTGCGAAGATGTCACCAGGTAATACAACTATATTCTCATTATCTCGTTCTCCTTGGTCATAGTCTGGTCGTCTGGACAGCGCATCGGCGCGGCCGTTCTTCGTCCCTGGAATGTGGTGAATCTCGAAGTTATACTCCATGAGTTCGAGTACTTCCCTGGCAACTCTTCGGCTTATCTTTTGCGGCAGTTTCCAATACTGGAGGTTCATGTGATCGGAGTAGATTTTGATTTTGTGCAGTGATCCTGCCAGTAACAGCCTCCAGTGTCTGAGGGCCTTGACGATAGCGAGGAGTTCTAGGTCGTATATGTCGTAGTTTCATTCTGCTTCGCTGAGGGTGGCCAAATAGTAACCGATTGGATGTTGCTTGCCGTCTTCCTTCTTTTGGAGTAGTACTGCGCCTGTCGCAAATCCCGAGGCATCTACTTCAAGTTCGAATGGCTCGTCAAGTTGTGGGTGGGCGAGTACGGGTTCTTCAGTGACGAGGGCTTTGAGTTTCTGGAATGCCCTGTCTTCTTCATCTGTCCACCTCCATTCTGTGTCCTTTCTCATGAGTTTGTTGAGGGGTTTGGCGTGTGTAGCGAAGCCGCGGATGAAAAGTCGGTAAAAATTGCAGAAGCCTAGGAATGAGCGTACGTCACGGACCTTTGTGGGCATTGGCCAGTCTTTGATGCCCGAAATTTTTACCGGGTCCATGCGTGTTACCCCCTTTTCAAGGATTACCCCCAGGTAATCCATTCACGGCTTGTTTGTAACGCTACCACGGCATTAGTCCGACTTGAACTTGTACAAAGGCGTTCACGACTCAGCAGATCGAAGAAACCCTCTTAGAGTCTCTGTAACACCGTAGAAGACCACTAGTGCGATCCACAGCACTCTCCCGAACAGTACTAAGGCAACTCCGAGTTGTTGACTTGAGAGTGCCAGCGTCCTAGACACGAAGGTCAGGGTAATTCGAATAGAAGGCGAGAGGCACTAAAGGCCCGAAGGGGATCCAAGTTAGAGAGGAGTGGTATTCGAAGAAGACCAAGATGGTGTCCTTGGTCTTTATGAAGCACTACTTATACATATGAAGGAGTAGCTTTAAAGCTCCCCTGTGAGTCCGATATCCTATAGCGTAAGTAGCTCGAACCCTACTATTGCTATCCTAGGAATGAGTCATACTAACTATCACATGCTAGTACGACTCCTGCTGACTGATCCGTAATGTCCATGACTAATTCCTACTTACTACCGTAGTCATAACCGTATAGTAAGAGTCCACTGTGTTCTCCGTATCGTACTTCAAGTCCGTCTGTTACATCACCCCCTTTTCAGCCGTGGCGCCCACGACACCGGCAATCCCCGGTTCCCCCCATCCATCCAGCTTGCGTCTCCTCCACCCGATCCAATGTGTTAGCCATCTCCAGCCAGAACTTACTGCGGGCGAGTTCCCCCTTGACGTTCCCCAATGCGGCGGCGAGCTGATGAAGCCGCTGCTCCATCCGTTCCGCCTCGTACGCGTAAGACCGGTACCGGTGCACCTTGGCCTTGAGACTCACATTGTGCAGCTCCTCGAGGGCGCGATTGAAGCGAGGGCGGTCATGATAACCGCCGGCAAATATGATGAGGTCTTCTTGGGGGTAGTGGGGCTTACCTCGTGCCCAGACCTGCAGCTCGGTGTAGAGCGGCTTCGAGAATACCTTCTCACTGTCCTCCACCAAGCCCAACACCAGGGGGTCTGCGTTCATGATGATTTGGATGTAGGCGGCCTGGCGGGTGCGCCCCTGCCCGTCGGTGACCGGGTAGTGGACGAAGTCCTCCCCATGGTTGTACTTGTAACCGTGGGGTGGGGGGCCTAGCGTGCAGTGTCGGAGTTGGAGAGTGGGGAAGAGGGGAGGAGCATCAACTCGTACTCCTCCTCGGTACAACGGATGCCCGGTGGTGTCGCAGGCGTAGGGGGTCTCATTGGGGTTGTCAGTGTCGGTGGCAGTGACGATGAGCGGGTGCTCATCTGGGTAATAGTCGTGGAGGCTCCCCCTCGTCTGCTCCAGTATCGTCTCATCTGCTCCACGGCTCCGGCCTTCCTCCGCGCCATCATCTCTGACCGCCGTTCGGTCGCCCTCTGAATTTGCTCTTTCTTCCACGCCTCCGCTACTTGCCTCCACTGCTGCTCCCACTTCCAGTCTTGCCATCGTAACGTCGCCCACGACAGGCTCTTCGACCCACTGCTCCATTCGGACTGGGAGAGGTCGAGGTGAGGACACCTCACTGTCGCAGAGAGCTGCACGAAGCCGATCAACTTCGGGCGTCGTGAGCGGGATGGTGTTGAGGCAGTGGCCGTCTTCGGTGACCAACCACCAGCTGGCGGGGTTGCTGGTGTCGGGGGTGTACTCGGCAGGGACGAGGCTTTGAAGGGCGTCAACGAGCTCTTGGTGGGTGATGGGGCTTGTGTTTGAGGCAACACGAGCGATGGCATCGGCGGCAGAGGAAATGGACATGGTTGAGAGAAGGGAATTGAGGAAGCCAGAGTGTAGAGTGTGAGAGGAAGATGGGGGTTTCGACAATATCCTCCTGGCTTTTAAGTCTCGTGTTGAGCGGGGATTTAAATGTTGATACTCAGCTAATGCCTCGTCCACGAATACGTCGTCCTTATCGACCCACTGATTTTCCGAGTCGGGATATCCCTTCCATTTGATCAGATACTGTAAACGCCGTTTCCTGCCGAAGCGCCAGTGGTCTAGAACCTTCTCGACTTCATATTCCTCTTCTCCTTCTACCAAATCCGGTGGTGGGTGCTGGAAATTTTCTCCATGCATCAGCGTTTCACGATAGGGTGTGAGAAGATTGATGTGGAACACGGGGTGTATACTCCACTGTGTGGGAAGTTCCAATTGATAATTGACCGGTGACAGGATGTGTGTGATTTTGAAGGGTCCATGTCGTCAAGCCGCTAGTTTGGGCGTGGGTTGATTGGTCCTCAGGTGACGCCCCTCTAGCCAGACGTAGTCTCCTATTTGGAACTTGGGAGTGTTTCGGTGTTTGACCCACATCAATTGTGCCTTTTTGATGAGATCATGGGCTTCTCTTCGGGCTTCTCGGAACTGCTCGAGCCTCGTGGTGATTTGTGGAATGGGAGATGGCTTATCGAGCCAATCAGCGCGGGGGTCATATCCCATGAGCAGCGAAAATGGGGACTTCCTTGTTGCTTCATGGGGCCAATTGTTGTGCGCGAATTCCGCTATTGGTAGGAAGGTCGCCCAGTTATCTTGACGCTCATTGGTCCAAAACCAGAGATATTGTTCTAGCCATTGATTGGTCCTTTCTGATTGTCCGTCTGTTCGTGGGTGGTAGGCCGTCGAGATGTTCTGTTGGATTCCGAGGATTTGGCACAGTTCTCGGGTGAATTTTGATGCAAATCGGGGATCTCGGTCGCTGATGATCTTTGATGGTAGTCCGAATTGTTTGAAGACGTGAGCGGCGTAGAGTCCGGCGGTTTCTTCGGCTGTGATTTCCTCGTTACATGGGATAAACACTGAGGCCTTGCTACAATCGTGGTCTGTTACAGTCAGGATGGTGTCAAATCCTTGCGACGTCGGGAGTTTCGTGATGAAGTTGAGGGCTATGGTTTCGAACGGGAGTGCGTCTTCTTTAGGTGTAATGGGTATTAGAGGGGCCCTGGTGGGGCGTGTGTTGACTTTGTGCCGCTGACATTCAGCACACCCTTGTACATAGTTTCGGATGTCCAGCTTCAGTTCTGGCCACCAGTACCTTCTTTCTACCAGTCTTGTTGTTCGTGCGATTCCAGGATGTCCGTGCACCGGCGGGTCGTGGTGTGCCGCAATAAGTTTCCTTTTTTTGTCAAGTGACCCAGTAATCACGTACTTTCCTTGTCGGTACCATGCTCCGTCGACGAATTTGAGTTGCTGGGGGTCTACCCAATACCGTAGGATGACCTCTGTTTGTTTTGGGTCTTGTGTTGCTTGTACCGTCGTCGTCCTCACGAATATGTCTTCGGGTAGTACTACCACGTCTTCATTATCTTGCTCTCCTTGTTCGTAGTCTGGTCGTCTTGACAATGCGTCGGCTCGACCATTCTTCTTTCCTGAGATGTGGTGAATTTCGAAGTTGTATTCCATAAGTTCGAGTACTTCCCTGGCTACTCTTCGGCTTATCTTCTGTGGTAATTTCCTGTACTGGAGGTTCATGTGATCGGAGTAGATCTTGATCTTGTGGGGTGATCCCGCTAGTAGTGGTCTCCAATGCCTAAGTGCTTTGACAATCGCGAGGAGCTCCAAGTCGTATATGTCGTAGTTGCGTTCTGCTTCGTTGAGTGTGGCCGAGTAGTAGCCGATTGGGTGTCGCTTGCCATCCTCTTTTCTTTGAAGTAGGACCGCACCTGTCGCGAATCCCAAGGCGTCTACTTCAAGTTCGAACGGGTCGTTGAGTTTTGGATGGGCAAGTATGGGTTCTTCGGTGACTAGGGTTTTGAGTTTCCGGAAGGCTTTATCTTCTTCGTCCGTCCATCTCCATTCTGCGTCCTTTCTCGTGAGTTTGTTGAGCGGTTTGGCATGTGTGGCGAAGCCGCGAATGAAGAGTCGGTAAAAATTGCAGAAGCCTAAGAAGGAGCGTACGTCACGGACCTTCGTGGGTGTTGGCCAATCCTTGATACCCGAAATTTTTACCAGGTCCATACGTGTTACCCCCTTTTCAAGGATTACCCCCAGGTAATCCATTCGCGGCTTGTTGAAGAGGCATTTCTCGAGCTTGAAGTACAGGTCGTGTTCCATGGCGACTTGAAGTACATCGCTTACTGCTTCTTCGTGCTCTTCTTGTCCCGCTGGGTCTCTAGTTGCGATACCGATGTCGTCCATGTATACCTGTATGATGGTTCCCTTTTGCTCGTGTTTGGCGATGGTGTCTCGGTAAATGGTATTCATCATTGTTTGGAACATGGCCGGTGAATTGGTGAGTCCGAAGTACATGACCGTGGGTTTGAAGAGACCGTACCGTGTCTTGAAGGCGGCCTTGTGTTCGTCGCCTTCTTTGATACGGACGTTGTTATACCCCCAACGAACATCGAGTTTTGTGTAGGTATGCACTTGACTTAAGTCCATGATCAGGTCCGATATGAGGGGCAGGGGGTACTGATTGCGAATGGTGACGGCGTTGATCTTTCTGTAATCCTGTACCAGTCGAAGCTTTCCATCTTTCTTTTTGATAAAGAAGAATGATGACGCGTAGGGGGATTTTGATGGTCGGATGTAACCTTTCTTCAATTGTTCGTCGAGGAATTCCTTTAGCTTACCATCTTCTTCTTGTGTCATGGGGTAAACCTTGCAGTTGATGGCCAGCGGAGTTCCCTCTTTGAATTCGATAGCGTGATCCCATGGTCTGGACAGTGGGAATTGGTTCGATGCCTCCTCATTGAAGATTTTCACGAATTTTTGATACGTCTTTGGGAGTTCCACCTTGTCGTGAAATTGTTTAGCTTCAATCGCCAATTCAGTCGCAGTGGTACGTATCTGACACTCATTGTTGAGTTCGTTGAGTATTTCCTGTTTGTCTTCCGTTTTGAGGGCACCGATGACGTGGTACTCCATCGTGGGGTTTATGGAGCGGATTACGACCAGGAGCATTCTTTCGTGAATGGTCGCGTATCTCCAATTGATTGTGGGTTGGTAGGCGGCTAGCCAGGGGTATCCCAGCACCAGATCTTCGTTTCCAATATCCGTGACTAGGAAGTGTAGCTTCTGTCATTTTTGATTAGTTTGGACCTCGAGGTCTATGTAGTGGGTGATACTGCCCGCTTTGTTCTCCGTATTGTCTATGTTCCATATTTTTCACGGGCGTTCTAATTGTTGTAGACCTAGGCCCATTCTTCGGGCAAATGATGGTCTCATAAAGTTGTCGGTGGCTCCCGAATCTACAAGAGCTTTGATGTCGGCCATTACGTAACTTGTACGAATCGATACTGGAATTCGAAGCGATCGATAGCAAGTCATGATTACAGAGTTACATTTAACTGCCCTCACCCAGGCCGATGGGTTCAGGCGTTCTGAAAACCCTCTTTCCCCCACATTTCTTGAAGGATGAGGTCTTTTACGTCGTCTGATTCTCCGGCTACTCCGGCCAACCAATCTTTTGCTCTTTGTTGTGGAGGGAGCATATCCGCTGCTCTTGCTTGAGAAGGTGGTTCTTCTTGTGCGTAGTAGTTGGTTTCCATCATTCGGCTGTTTGTTTGTCGTTGGCAGGGCTGTGAGCAATTCCGTGAGAAGTGCCCTGGTCTGTTGCAGTTATAGCAAATGACTGCCCTCATGTCTCAGGGTGGCGGTCCTCCGCCTCGTCCGAATCCTCCTCGTTGTGGTCTGGGAATAAAGGGGCGATTCTGGTCTCCAACTTCAGCTACTCGTGCCCGGGTTCTATCTGCCGAAGTATCCATGGCGTTTGGATCATATCGAGCGGGTGGGGGTCCTCGTGGTGGTCCCCAATTCGGGGGTTGAGGTCTCCAACGGGGTTGTGCCACGGATGGAGGCGCTTTGGTCTTGAAGTTGTCGAGGCGTGCTTTCATATGTATGTATTGTTTTTGTCGTCGTAGCGCACACCTCTTCCAGTCTTTGAACGTATACGGTTCATCCAATTTGTAGACTTTCATGAATAGGGCTCGTGGTAGCCCCGCGGTAAATCGATCAATGGTTTGGTGGTCGTTTAGGTTATAGTGAGCCTTTCTTGCTAGTTGCTCGAATTTGACCACGTACGCGTCAATGTCTTCTCCCGTCATCTTGATTCCCTTTTTGCAGTTCCGCTTGGGCTTGTTCTTCTTCGAGTATGTTGGAGAACCTTTTGGCGAATTCCGTGGCGACGTGATTCCATAGGGTCTGGGAGTATTGGCTTACCCCCCGGCGTACTTCTCGGTTCAGCCACTCAAGTATGGACAGCGTCCATTCGCTGACATTGACTCCTTTTATGTATCCCAGGAAGAGAAGGGATCGTCGGTATTCGTTCTGCATAATGGGGGCGTCCAGGTTCATCCCCCAGTATACGTGCCATTGCGTGAGGAAGGCTTCGTATTTAGTGCGGTCTCCATCGAATACGTTCAGAGGTTCACCTGATAGTCTGTCTGATCCGTGTCCTCCTCCTGGTCCTGCTCCTAATGGCGGTCCTCTGCCTGGTGGTCCGCCTCCTCCTGGCAGTCTTCCTCCGCCCGGGAATCCTCCACCTATTGGTCCTTGTCCTGGGAATCCTCCTGGGAGTCCTCCTGGTGGTGGTGGAGGTCCTTCTGGTGGGTCGGGTTGGTCTGGCCCTATGGCCCGGAATATTGCTGCGTCGTCTGCCGTCATTCAGTGTCCCATGTTGGGGTTGATGGGGTTGAGGATGGCTTCTGCTTCTTCCCTAATGCGTCTTACTTCTTCTGTCGCCCTTGTCTCTGTTGCTGTGGCCATTGGGCTTCGTATGTGAATTTCCTCAGGGACTGTGATGTGTAAAGACTCAGCTATGTGGGCCAGTAGACTCAAATCGTCCCCTGTTCTGGGTCGAACTTCGCTTTCTGTAGCCGTATGTTCTTCGGCTGGCTCTTCGTGGCTTGATTCCGATGATGCTTGTTCTCTCGGTTGTTCTTCTTCTTCTTCGCTGCTGCTATCTCCGTCTAGTGATCCCCAGTCGTCTCCGTGAAGTTCTCTTGAATCTATGTCACAGCGGTAATGCCTTCCCGCTGGTCTGACGACGTCCCACCGATTGTCTATGGGGTTCCACGTAACCTCTGTCCAACAAAAGTTGGAGTAGTTGAACTCAACTGGTCGGTATCGGACAGCGTCTCCTGGAAAGTCGACGAAGTATCCGGTGTCTCCCCTGTATTCTCTCCACCTGGCTGCGCCTAGGAATCTTCTTGGTACGGATCTTTCTCCTCTAGCTTCGAGGTTGTAGGGTCGGAAATTTCTCCACTGGTCTCTTGTGGTGAACACCACAATTGAGGGATCTTGGTCTTAATGTAACGCTACCACGGCGTTAGTCCGACTTGAACTTGTACAAAGGCGTTCACGACTCAGCAGATCGAAGAAACCCTCTTAGAGTCTCTGTAACACCGTAGAAGACCACTAGTGCGATCCACAGCACTCTCCCGAACAGTACTAAGGCAACTCCGAGTTGTTGACTTGAGAGTGCCAGCGTCCTAGACACGAAGGTCAGGGCAATTCGAATAGAAGGCGAGAGGCACTAAAGGCCCGAAGGGGATCCGAGTTAGAGAGGAGTGGTATTCGAAGAAGACCAAGATGGTGTCCTTGGTCTTTACGAAGCACTACTTATACATATGAAGGAGTAGCTTTAAAGCTCCCCTGTGAGTCCGATATCCTATAGCGTAAGTAGCTCGAACCCTACTATTGCTATCCTAGGAATGAGTCATACTAACTATCACATGCTAGTACGACTCCTGCTGACTGATCCGTAATGTCCATGACTAATTCCTACTTACTACCGTAGTCATAACCGTATAGTAAGAGTCCACTGTGTTCTCCGTATCATACTTCAAGTCCGTCCGTTACATTGTTGAAGAGGCACTTTTCGAGTTTGAAGTACAGGTCGTGTTCCATGGCGACTTGGAGTACGTCGCTGACCGCTTCCTCGTGTTCTCTTTGTCCTGCCGGATCCCTTGTCGCAATGCCAATGTCGTCCATGTATACCCGGATGATTGTTCCCTTTTGTTCATGTTTGGCAATGGTGTCTTGGTATATGGCATTCATCATTGTTTGGAATGTGGCCGGGGAGTTGGTAAGTCCGAAGTACATGACCGTTGGTTCAAAGAGGCCATACCGTGTTTTAAAGGCCGCTTTATGCTCGTCGCCTTCTTTGATGCGTACGTTGTTATACCCCCACCGAACATCGAGTTTGGTGTAGGTGTGGGCGTGGCTAAGATCTGTGATGAGATCCGAAATGAGAGGTAGGGGGTACTGATTGCGAATAGTGACTGCATTTATCTTCCAGTAGTCTTGTACGGGCCTGAGCTTTCCATCTTTCTTCTTGATGAAGAAAAATGATGATGCGTATGGTGACTTTGACGGACGGATGTAGCCCTTCTTCAGTTGTTCGTCTAGGAACTCCTTTAGCTTGCCGTCCTCTTCTTGGGTCATAGGGTAGATCTTGCAGTCGATGGCTTGTGGGGCATTTTCCTTGAATTTGATCGCGTGATCCCATGGTCTAGAGGGCGGAAATCTATTGGATGCTTCCTCGCTGAAGATCTGCACAAATTTCTGATAAGCTACAGGGAGTTCAACCTTGTCATGGAACTGCTTAGCTTCGATTGCTAGTTCGGTTGCAGTGGTGCGTATTTGGCATTCGTCAGAGAGTTCCTCTTCTATTTCATGTTTTTCTTCCATGCTGAGGGCACCAATGACGTGATATTCCGTGGTGGGGTTAATTGATCGGATTATGACAGGGAGCATTTTTTCATGGATGGTGGCGTATCTCCAATTGATCGTGGGCTCATAAGTGGCCAGCCAAGGGTACCCTAGTACTAGGTCCTTGTTGCCGATGTCCGTAACCAGAAAGCGTAGTTTCTGGCGTTTCTGATTAGTCTGGACCTCGAGGTCTATGTACTGGGTGATACTGCCTGCTTTGTTTTCTCCATATTTTCCTGGGGCGTTCTCGCTGTTGTAAGCCAAGGCCCATCCTTTTGGCGAATGATGGTCGTATAAAATTGTCGGTGGCTCCCAAATCTATGAGAGCTTTGATGTCGGCCATTGCATAACTGGTGCAAATTGAGACTGGAATTCGAAGCGAACGATAGCGAGTCATGATTACAGAGTTACAATTAACTGCCCTCACCCAGGCCAATGGGTTCAGGCGTTCTGAAAACCCTCTTTTCCCCACATCTCTTGGAGGATAAGGTCTTTAACGTCGTCCGTTTCTCCTGCTACTCCTGCTAGCCAATCTTTTGCCCTTTGTTGTGGGGGAAGCGTGGCTGCTACTCTTGCTTGAGTCGGTGGTTCTTCTTGTGTGTAGTAGTCAGTCTCCGTCATTCGACTTGTAGTTGGTTGGACGCGGGGCTGTTGACAATTCCGTGAGAAGTGTCCTGGTCTTGTAACGCTACCATGGTGTTGGCCCGACTTGGACACATAAGAAGGCGTTCACGACTTAGCGAGTTTCGCTATAACGCAGATAGGTACGAAGGATCCCTTGATAAACGACCAAGGCGGTCCAAAAGGCCCTAAGAGTCAAGACTAGGGCAACGAGCACTTGTTGATGCGAAATGACGAAAGCCTTAGACTCGAAGGTCAAGGAAAGTAACAAGTCGAGGTGCGAAGACCCAAAGAGAGGGGATTGAGAGTGGTATTGCAAAGAAGACCAAGATGGCGTGTCTTGGTCTTCTGAGTCCACTATTTATACATGTAAGAGGTCGCTTTAAAGCTCCCCTGCAAGTCCGATATCCCATAGCGTAAGTAGCTCAAACCCTACTACCGCTATCCTAGTAATGAGTCATGCTAGCAATCACATGCTAACACAACGTGTGGTGACTAAGTCCATGACTAATTCCTACTTACTATCGTAGTCATAACCGTATAGTAAGAGTTCACTTCGCCTTCGTATCGTACTCCTGTCCATAAAAGTCCCGATCGTAACATCACCCCCTTTTCAGCCACGGCACCCACAATGCCGGCAAAGGCGAGGGCCCGTCATCCATCCCTCCTGTACTTCCTCAATCCGCTCCAATGCGTTAGCCATCTCCAGCCAGAACTTACTGCGCCCCAGCTCCGCCTTGACCCCTCCGAGCGCGGCGGCGAGTTGGTGGAGGCACTGCTCCATCCTCTCAGCCTTGTACGCGTAGGCCTGGTAGCGGTGGACCTCAGCCTTCAGGCTCATGTCGTGGAGCTCGCCGATCGCGCGATCGAGGCAAGGACGGTCGTGGTAACCACCGGCGAAGAGGCTCATGTCCTCCTGTGGGTACTGCTCCTTCCCCGTGGCCTTGACGTGGGGTTTGGCGTAGAGGGGCTGCGAGTAGACCTTCTCACTGTCCTCCACTAGGCCGAGCATGATGGGGTCGGAGCCCATGATGACTTGGACGTACGCGGCCTGGCGCGTTTGCCCTTGTCCGTCGTTGATGGGGTAGTGGATAAAATCCTCCCCGCAGTTGTATCGGTACCCGTGAGGCAGTGGCCCCAGGGTCGCGTGTCGTAATCGGAATAGAGGGAAGGGAGGGGGTGCATCGGCCCGCATGCCACCTTGGTACAGAGGGCGCCCACGAGTGTCGCAGGCGTAGGGGGTTTCGGCAGGGTCATCAGTGTCTGTGGCAGTGGAGATAAGGGGGTGCTCAGCTGGATAGCTGTCCGCTAGGCTTCCTCGGACTTGCTCGAGGATTGTCTCTTCACCTCTTGCCGCTCCTTCCTCTCCCACGTCCACTCTTGTCACCTCCGAAGGGCTTCTCGCCATCGTTCAGCCGCCTTCCTCAGCTGCTCCCTCTGCCAGTCCTCTGCCACTTGCCTCCACCGTTGCTCCTTCCACTGCTCCCAGTCGACCGTCGCTTGCATCTTGGACCTCTTCTTCGGTTTGGTACTCAACTCGTACCTGGAGAGGTCGAGGTGAGGGAGGCGCAGATTCTGGGAGAGCTGTGCGAAGCCGATCAACTTTGGCCATCGTGAAGGGGACTTCATTGATACGTTGTCCATCTTGGGAGAGAATCCACCAGGTGGCAGGGTTGCTGGTTCCGTCGGCGTAGCTGGCCGGGATGGTGGACTGGAGCGCGTCGCTGAGTTCTTGGTAGGTGATGGGGCCCATGTTGTAGGCAACTCGAGCGATGGCCTCGGCGGCAGAGGGAATAGACATTGTTGTGATAATGGAGTGGAGGAAGCCAGAGTGATTGTGAAGAGAGGACGATGGAGTTTGTTGCCGGGTTTGCACTGCTTTTAAGTGATGCTCGTGTCGGGGATTTAACGATTGATACTCAGCTATGGCCTCGTCTGCGAATACGTCATCCTTATCAACCCACTGGTTCTCCGAGTTGGGATATCCCTTCCATTTGATCAGATATTGTAAACGCTTTCTTCTGCCGAAGAGCCGATGGTCTAGGATCTTCTCGACTTTGTATTCCTCTTCTCCTTCTACCAAATCGGGTGCCGGGCGCTGGAAATTTTCTCCATGCATGAGCGTCTCGCGATAGGGTGTGAGAAGATCAATGTGGAACACGGGGTGGATGCTCCACTGCGTGGGAAGCTCCAGCTGATAGTTTACCGGTGATAGAATTCGCGTGATCTTGAAGGGTCCATGTCTCCGAGCCGCTAGTTTGGGGGTTGGTTGATTGGTCCTTAGATGGCGTCCTTCCAGCCATACGTAATCTCCAAGTCGGAATTCCGGGGTGGTTTGGTGTTTGACCCACATGAGTTGTGCCTTTTTGATGAGCTCGTGGGCTTCTTTTCGGGCTTCCCGGAATTGTTCCAGTCTTGTGGTTACCTGTGGGATTGGGGAGGGCTTATCGAGCCAATCAGCACGTGGGTCGTATCCCATGAGAAGCGAGAATGGGGACTTCCTTGTTGCCTCGTGGGGCCAGTTATTGTGAGTGAATTCTGCTATCTGTAATGTTACCACAGGAACATTATGTGCGACGTGCACGTCACTAAGTCACTCAGGCCGAGGTAACAGGATGCGAGTCAGTCAGTTAAGACCAAGTTCGATGATGAATAAGCACCACACGGTCTCCTCAGACATGCGGGTGGTAGTCGAGAGTTCTGGGGTTCAAGCATAAAGGCGAACCAAAGTCGTGCTCAAGCGAAACAGCAAGCGTAAAGTCGTTCGTGGATTGACAACGATGTGGTATTACACAAGAAGTCAAGTCTACCATACAAGCTAGGTAGCGTGCGACTTATATACTAGTACAGGATGTTTGTACACAACAAACATATGGCGCGATATGTGGGTTCTTAAGTAAAAGCGGAACAAAGGTACACCTATAGTAGGAAACGTGGTGATTGCGCGGGGTCATGTGCGAGTCAGCTGAACCCGGAGCACCGTGAACTTTGATATACCAGGAAGGGGGCGTACGGGCGTATCGTACAACGAAGAGATCATCAGAAACGGTGGGGCGCATAAGGAGTTATGGGCGTATCAAGGTGGGGTAGGGGAGTAAGAAGCAAAGAACGGAAGCGTCCAAGGGAAAGAGAAGGGAAAATCGTAACACTATCGGTAGAAATGCCGCCCAGTTGTCCTGTCGCTCATTAGCCCAGAATCGGAGATATTGTTCTAGCCACTGATTTGTCCTTTCCGATTGTCCATCTGTTCGGGGGTGATACGCCGTAGAGATGTTCTGTTTGATCTCCAGTATATTGCAGAGTTCCCTTGTGAATTTTGACGCGAAGCGAGGGTCTCGGTCACTAATGATCTTCGAGGGGAGTCCGAATCGTTTAAAGACATGGGTCGCGTAAAGTCCCACGGTTTCTTCGGCTGAGATCTCTTCGTTGCAAGGTATGAATATGGACGCCTTGGTGCAGTCGTGATCCGTTATGGTGAGGATAGAGTCGTAACCCTGCGACACGGGAAGTTTAGTGATGAAGTCCAGGGCTATGGTTTCGAATGGTAACGCATCTTCCTTAGGGGTTATGGGCATTAGTGGGGCTTTTGTTGGGCGCGTGTTGACTTTGTGTCTCTGACATTCGGCACATCCTTGAACGTAGTTTTTTACGTCCAGTTTTAATTCCGGCCACCAGTATTGTCGTTCCACCAGTCGTGTGGTTTTTGCAATTCTGGGGTGTCCGTGTACCAGTGGGTCGTGATGAGCAGATATGAGTTCTCGTTTCTCGTCTAACGATCCCGTAATAATGTACTTCCCTTGTCGATACCACGCTCCGTCAATGTGCTTCAGTTGGTGTGGGTCTACCCAGTAGCGGAGGGTGACTTCGGTTTGCGGTGGTTGTTGGGTGGCTTGTACGGTTGTAACCCTCGCGAATACGTCTTCTGGTAGAACTACGACATTTTCGTTGTCTCTTTCTCCTTGGTCATAGTCTGGTCTTCATGACAGGGTGTCGGCCCTGCCATTTTTCTTCCCTGGGATGTGGTGAATTTCGAAGTTGTATTCCATTAGTTCGAGTACTTCCTGGGCTACTCTTCGGCTTATCTTTTGCGGGAGTTTCCAGTACTGGAGATTCATGTGGTCTGAGTAGATTTTGATTTTGTGTGGGGATCCGGCTAGTAACGGTCTCCAATGCCTGAGTGCCTTGACAATGGCGAGGAGTTCCAGGTCGTAGATGTCGTAGTTTCTCTCGGCTTCGTTCAGGGTGGCTGAGTAATATCCGAGGGGGTGCTTTTTGCTGTCTTCCTTCTTCTGAAGTAGTACCGCTCCAGTCGCGAATCCCGACGCGTCTACCTCCAGTTCAAATGGGTCATCTAGCTTTGGGTGAGCTAGTACTGGTTCTTCCGTTACCAAGGACTTGAGCTTCTCAAATGCTTCATTTTCTTCATCCGTCCATCTCCATTCCGTGTCCTTCCTCGTAAGTTTGTTGAGGGGTTTGGCGTGTGTGGCGAAGCCGTGAATGAAGAGTCGGTAAAAATTGCAGAAGCCTAGGAATGAACGTACGTCATGGACCTTCGTTGGTGTGGGCCAGTCTTTGATGCCCGAGATTTTTACCGGGTCCATGTGTGTTACCCCCTTTTCAAGGATTACCCCCAGGTAATCCATTCGCGACTTGTTAAAGAGGCATTTTTCGAGTTTGAAGTAAAGGTCGTGGTCCATTGCGACTTGTAGTACTTCTTTTATGGCCTCTTTGTGTTCTTTTTGTCCCGCCGGGTCCCTTGTAGCTATACCGATGTCGTCCATGTAGACTCGTATGATGGTGCCTTTTTGTTCATGTTTTGCGATGGTGTCTCGGTATATGGTGTTCATCATGGTTTGGAAGGTTGCTGGTGAGTTGGTGAGTCCAAAATACATGACCGTGGGTTCGAAGAGTCCGTACCGTGTTTTAAACGCTGCTTTGTGTTCGTCTCCTTCTCGTATCCTTACATTATTGTATCCCCATCGAACATCTAGTTTGGTGTAGGTGTGTGCTCGACTGAGATCTGTGATGAGGTTGGAGATGAGAGGGAGGGGGTATTGATTGCGGATGGTGACTGCGTTGATCTTTCAGTAGTCTTGTACCGGTCGTAGTTTCCCATCCTTCTTCTTGATGAAGAAGAAGGATGATGTGTAGGGAGATTTGGAGGGGTGTATGTATCCTTTCTTGAGTTGTTCGTCGAGGAACTCCTTGAGCTTGCCGTCTTCTTCTTGTGTCATGGGATAGACCTTGCAGTCGATCGCCGATGGTGTGCCCTCCTTGAATTCGATTGCGTGATCCCATGGTCGAGAAGGGGGAAATCGGTTGGATGCTTCTTCGTTGAAGATCTTCACGAACTGTGCATAAGCTGGTGGGAGTTCCACTTTGTCATGGAACTGCTTAGCTTCAATAGCCAATTCCGTTGCTGCTGTCACGGTACGAGCTCGAAGGACTCTTATTACGGTACGGAGATTGAAGTGGACGCTTACTATACGGTTATGACTACGATAGTAAGCGTAAATTAGTCATGGACTCATCATCAGTCAGCAAAGGTCGTAGTACCATGTGATAGTACTATGACTCATTACTAGGATAGCGGTAGTAGGGTTCGAGCTATTATCGCTAGTAGTTACCGTCTCAAAGAGGAGCTTTAAAGCTGCCTCTACAATGTGTATAAATAGTGGGTTGCGAAGACCAAGAAACGCCATCTTGGTCTTCTTCGAATACCACTTTCACCTCCTACTCCTTGAAAGGCTTTACAGCCTCTTTCCTCTCTAAGGCAAGACCCTCCTCACGCTCCTGACCTTCGAGTCTAGGAAACTGGCCCTTTCGACGCGACAAGTCGGAGTGGCCCTAGTGTTGATCGGACGCATACTGTGGATCGCCTTAGTCGTTTTCTACGGCCTCACTGAAACCCTGCGAGGTTATCCGTATCCAGCTAAGTCGTGAACGCCTCTCTACGAGCTCAAGTCGGGCTAAACGCTGTGGTAGCGTTACAGCTGCGGTATGTAGATGATTTTCCTCTTCTAGTTCTTCAACGATATCCCTTTTTTCTTCTTCTGTGACAGTGGTTCCTATGATATGATGGTCCTTGCTGGGATTGATTGATCAGATGACTATCGGCAGCATTTTCTCGTGTATAGTGGCGTATCTCCAATTGATCGTTGGTTCGTAAACGGCCAGCCAGGGGTATCTGAGTACTAAGTCTTCGTTCCCTAAGTCGGTGACTAGAAACCTCATTTTTTGTCGTTTCTGGTTAGTTTGAACGTCGAGGTCTACGAAGTGAGTGATACTGCCCACTTTGTTTTCTGTATTATCTATGTTCCATATTTTCCTTGGTCGTTCGAGCGTTTGCAACCCGAGACCCATTCTTTTGGCGAATGAGGGGCGTATGAAGTTATCCGTTGCTCCTGAGTCTACCAATGTTTTGATGTCGGCAATAGCATAATTCGTGCAGATCGAGACTGGAATTCGAAGAGATCGATAGCGAGTCATGATTACAGAATTACAATTGACTGCCCTCACCCAGGCCGATGGGTTTAGGTGTTCTGAAAACCCTCCTTCCCCCACATATCTTGGAGGATGAGGTCTTTTACATCATCCATTTCTCCTGCCACTCCCGCCAACCAATCTTTTGCTCGTTGCTGTGGGGGTGTCGTATTGGCTGCTTGGACTTGTGCTGGGACTTCTTCTTGCATGTAATAGTCTGTTTCAGTCATTCGACTAGTGGTTGCTCGTTTACGTGGCTGTGTGCAGTTTCGTGAGAAGTGTCCAGTCTGGTTACAGTTATAGCAGATAACTGTCCTCATGTCTCAGGGTGGAGGTCCTCCTCCTCGTCCGTATCCTCCTCGTTGTGGCCTTGGGATGAAGGGCCTATTTGCGTCTCCTACTTCTGCTACTCTTGCGCGTGTCCTGTCTGCCGATGTGTCCATTGCGTTTGGGTCGAATCTGGACGGTGGTGGTCCTCGTGGCGGACCCCAGTTGGGGGGTTGTGGTCTCCAGCGGGGTTGTGCGGATGAAGGGGGTGTCTTGCTTTTGAAGTTGTCGAGGCGTGCTTTCATATGGATGTATTGTTTTTGTTGGCGTAGAGCGCATCTTTTCCAGTCTTCAAAGGTGTGGGGTTCATCTAGTTCGTACACTTTCATGAATAGGGCTCATGGTAGCCCCGCCATGAATCGATCAATGGTTTGTCGATCGTTAAGGTTGTAGTGAGCTTTCCTGGCCAGGCGTTCGAACTGGACCACATACATGTCAATGTCCTCCCCTGTCATCTTAATCCCCTTCTGAAGTTCGGCTTGGGCTTGCTCTTCCTCCAGTATGTTGGAGAATCGTTTGGCGAACTCGGTGGCGATGTGATTCCACAGGGTTTGGGAGTATTGACTTACTCCTCTTCGTACTTCTCGGTTTAACCATTCGAGCATGATTAACGTCCATTCGCTGACATTGACTCCTTTGACATATCCTAGGAAGAGGAGCGATCTTCGGTATTCATTTTGCATTATGGGGGCGTCCAGATTCATTCCCCAGTATACGTGCCATTGTGTTAAGAAGGCTTTGTATTTAGTACGGTCTCCGTCATATACTGTTGGAGGTTCACCTGATAGTCTGTCTGATCCGTGTCCTCCACCTCCTCCTAGTCCGGGAGGGGGTCCTCCTCCTGGTGGTCCTTCCCCACCGGGTGGTCATCCTCCTCCAGGGAATCCTCCTCCTGTGGGTCCTTGTCCAGGAAATCCTCCTGGTAGTCCCCCGGGTGGCGGTGGCGGTCCTGTTGGTGGATCCGGCTGATCCGGGCCTATTGCTCTGAATAGAGCTGCGTCGTCTGCTGTCATTCTGTGACCCGTAGAGGGGTTTATGGGGTTGAGGATGGCCTCTGCCTCCTCTCTGATGCGTCGTACTTCTTCTATGGCTTGAACTTCTGTGACAGTCGCCATGGGGCTTCTGATGTGAATTTCTTCTGGAACCGTGATGTGCAAGGACTCAGCTATATGGGCTAGCAGGCTGGAGTTGTCTCCTGTTCCTGGTCTTATTTCACTTTCCATTGCGGTGTGCTCTTCTGCCGGTTCTTCGTGGCTTGACTCTGAGGGTGTTTGTTCCCTTGGTTGTTCTTCTTCACGTTCGTCTTCGCTGCTGCTGTCTCCATCGAGTGATCCCCAATTATCTCCGTGAAGCTCCCTTGAGTCGATGTCGCAACGGTAGTGTCTTCCTGCTGGTCTGACAACGTCCCACCGATTGTCTATTGGGTTCCACGTAATCTCCGTCCAGCAGAAGTTAGAGTAGTTAAACTCAACTGGTCGGTACCTGATAGCTTCTCCTGGGAAGTCGACGAAGTATCTGGTATCTCCTCTATATTCTCTCCACCTGGCTGCGCCTAGAAATCGTCGTGGTACTGATCTTTCTCCTCTTGTTTCGAGGTGGTAGGTTCTGAAGTTTCTCCACTGGTCTCTTGTGGTGAACGCCACGGTTGGGGGATCTTGGTCTTAATGTAACGCTACCACGGCGTTGGCCCGACTTGGACACATAAGAAGGCGTTCACGACTTAGCGAGTTTCGCTATAACGCAGATAGGTACGAAGGATCCCTTGATAAACGACCAAGGCGGTCCAAAAGGCCCTAAGAGTCAAGACTAGGGCAATGTAACGTTACCACAGGAACGTTATGTGCGACGTGCACGTCACTAAGTCGTTCAAGCCGAGGTAATGGGATGCGAGTTAGTCGGTTAAGACCAAGTCCAATGATGAACAAGCACCACACCACACGCTCCTTGACCTCTTACCACCACCATCTCCTATGTCTCAGTACTCTTACACTGGAACTGACTTCCCACCTGAGCATCTAGCTGACGTCCGTGAAGCCCTCATGGATGTTGGTGAAGATCCAGATGCGAGGTTGAATGCTGACGACTTCTCCGACCATGGCGATGTACTCGCCCAAGACCTCCTACCCAACCCACGGGTTACCGATGCCTCCGGCCTCGAATACCTCTCTATGATCCTCTCCGAATTGGCCACCATCACCCCCTCTGGGAATCCTCGCACCAAGGCTTCCTATGCGGCTGAACTGGTCGAAACCCTCAACACCCCTGCTAAACACTGGGATGGATTAACTGCTCTACACTGGCTAGGGCTAAATCCACTCGCACGCTTGGGTGCCCCTCTGGGGTACTCTGGCCCTTCCCGTCCTCCCTCTCCCTCTCGCCCCACCACCCCCCTCCATACTGATGAGCTCAACAAGGCTGTCAGTAATGCTGTTGCCCGGTCGACCCTCCCGTTGGCCCAAGGCATGATGGCTCTGTCTGGTACCATTGAGGTGATGCAAGCCCAGATGTCGCGACTCGTTGATTCAGTCACGGACCTCCACAATCGCCCTCCCCCCCCCATCCCCACTCCTTCACCTATCCGGGTACGTGCACCAGACGCACCCCCTCTCCTTCCACCTCAGATCGAAGAGGACTCCCACATGACCCCACCTCCTATTCCGGCTGCTGCCCCAGCCATCACCCCTGCCCTTGTTTCGAACCCTCGTGCTAAGAAGCAGAAGAATGCCAAGCCTCCCACCCCTGCTGCAGCGCCACCTGCCAAAGCCCCTACTCCCACCCCTGTCACCAAACCCACACCCCCTCCTCGTGCCTCGTTCACTTCGGCGGTGAGGCTCCCCGCGCGACCCTCCTTAGTCGTGACACCCCGCCATACTGTAGGGTCATCAGCTCTGGCTGCGGTTCGCCGCAACCCTCAGGAGCTCATCACCCACCTCAACTCCGTGCTTCTGGAAGGAGGCCACGCTGTCACACTCTCCGCCGCTCGGTGGACAGCCAAACACAACCTGGTACTCACCGCTGGCCCGGACACCACAGCCCACCACCTAAACTCCGCCTCCCACTCCATCTCCGACGCCCTAGCCCTTTTCTTATCGGCTGACGCTTCCTCCCCTCTTCCCGTCTTGGTACGGGAGAACTGCAAATGGGGCCGCCTCACCATCAATGGAATTCCCACCGGAGCATCCTTAACCCGTGGCCCCTACTCATCATCCGAACTCCATGCAGCGCTCCTTGCGGATAACCCCGCATATCGGACGCTGAGACTCACACAGGCCCCCTCGTGGGTGAGGGCGCCAACCTCGTACACCCCCGGTTCGATCTCATCTTGTGTGATCTCCTTCGAAGATCCCTCTGGGGATTCTCTTAGGGGCCTCATGGCAGGTCGGACACTCTTTGCCTTCGGGCATGTTGGAGAGTTGAAGCGGTGGAAGGCGAAACCCCGTGGCAGCGGGGCTATGCCACCTATTCCCCCTTTGGCTTGATCCACTTCCTTTCCTTTTGAACCCTTTGCCCTCACTTCCCCATCCGTGTATTTTACACACCGCCTTCATTTAACATCTTTTACCGCACTAACCCTGGCTCCTCTGGGAGGGTCCGCACTCTACATCCGCTGCCGCCTGCAATTTACATCCGCTCATACTTTGACTCCTGTACAGCGTGCTTTCTTATTCTCATCCTCTCTCTCCCCTCTCCCCCTTTAGTCTACTGCTCTATACACGGTCTTTAAAGGTTAGCCCTTTCGCCGTTAGTTACTATTTAGGAGTTGTAGGGTTACGTAGGTGGGGGTTTGGAGGAAGATTGGTTTTCCACACAGAGTAACTCACTAGTCTCTAGTCACCAGCTTTGTATAACCTACTGCTCCGGGATATAAATTGATTCAAAAAAAAAAAAAAAAAAAACAAGCACCACACGGTCTCCTCAGACACGCAGGTGGTAGTCGAGAGTTCTGGGGTTCAAGCGAAAAGGCGAACCAAAGTTGTGCTCAAGCAAAACAGCAAGTGTACAAGTCGTTCGTGGATTGACAACGATGTGGTATTACACAAGAAGTCAAGTCTACCGTACAAGCTAGGTAGCATGCGACTTATATACTAGTACAGGATGTTTGTACGCAACAAACATATGGCGCGATGCGTGGAGTCCTAAGTAAAAGCGGAACAAAGGCAGGGCTATAGTGGGAAACATGATGATTATGCGGGGTCATGTGGGAGTCAGCTGAGACCGGAGCGCCGTGAACTTTGATATACAAGGAAGGGGGCGTGAGGGCGTATCGTGCGGCGAAGAGATCATGGGAAACGGTTGGGCGCGTGATGAGCTATGGGCGTAACAAGGTGGGGTACAGGAGTAAAGAGTAAGGAACGAGCGCGTCCACAAGAAAGAGAAGGAAAATCGTAACATTACCCCCCTATTAGGCCTGAAGTCGCCACGGCTTCAGTCACTGCCAACGTAGTCGTATACATCAGCGCTGGGGTCATTAGTCTCATCATCCCGGTCGTCCACCGGGCAGACGTGTCGGCAGAGGAATAGGTACCTCCCGCGCTCCCCACACCGCCGGCACATCTCGTACTGTGGGCATTCTATCTCGTCGTGTCGTGCGTCAAACCTGAGGCACTTCCCGCACCACCGAGGACGCTCGGATGGCTCCTCAAACGCCGGGGTGATAGGCGCGAGTCGATGAATAAGACAGTTAGCCGACTCATGGGCCCGACTCGTGCACCACGTACATACCCCAGATGGGGGTCGGTTTGGGCACTCACTCATCTTGTGGCCTTGCTTCTTGCACAGATAGCACTTTCATCGCTTCTGTGTGCGGCTGGGCCCGTCCACGAGGCGGGGCATCTCGACTGGCCCACCTTGTCGGGGTACAAGAGGGAGCTCAGGGTGGAGATGGTGGGGGCGTACCGGGCGAGTGGTGAGTTCGACAAATTTGTCGGTTATGAGTGGGATGGCGCCCGCGTACTGCAGGCGTTTGGTGATGCCCTCCAGCTTGGTGTCCAGATGGAACTGGTCCCGTGTGGCTTCTTGCTTGAGCCGTCGCAGGTCCGCCCGACGCGCATCCAGGGCGATTTTGTCCCCAAGGTACTGCCGCAACCTCGAAACCTCCGCCAACAGACGGGGGTTTTTGAGTTCGCTCAGGACCTCATTGATGGTGACGGCGCGGGGATCTTGCAGGCTAAAGACAGCGAGCTGGTGAGGGGAGATGGCGGGGTGCATGGCTGTAGGGCAGGGCGTAGACAAGTAGACTTCTTGGCAGTAACACGGCTTGCCTCTCCCTAAGGTCCCGACGATTTCGCGATAATCCCGGCGATAGTAGATATACCTTGCCAGGACTTTCATGACGTCGTCTTCCAAAGGGATCATGAGGGGGAAGAAGAACAGAGTGTCGGGGGCGTTAAGGAAAAATGGTAACCCAGGGTCGTCAGATTCTTCGTCATCCCCCTCGTCGATTGGCTCCTCATCGTCATCAAGAGATGCAAGACGAGGGTCGGGCCTGAGTCGACACGGGGGTACGGCCAGTGTGAGAGAGTAGGGGTGCGGGAGCTCCGAGGCTAGTTGGGACATGGGGATGACTGGCGTGAGACCAGGGGGTGCTTCAAGGAGTGGAGCCATTGCTGGCTCAAGTGGCGGTGGGGACGAAGGAGGAGGTGTGGGGCTAGTGGGTGAAATATTGAGGGCAATGGCTAGAACCGGAGTGGGAGGCCTTGACGGGATGACCGAGTATGGGGTGCGTGACACAAATGGAGTTGGGATCCCTTCAGACTGAGAGGGGACTGTGAGTCGCTCAAGGATAAGAGCAGACGGAGGACGAGGTCGGTCGGTGGCTGGGGCAGTGTTATGGGTGGTGGGAGTTGACATAGTGGTTGTGTAGGTCGTCTTCCAACCCTTGGTCTTTTATAACCTTCGTCCTGCTCCGTCGGCTGTCGGCTGTCGGTGATAGAAGTCGGCGATTACGTCCGGCGCGTGTTTAACGTGGTCAGCTGGCTCCCACGAGCTGTCACTCATGGGAAACCCTTTCCACTTGACTAGGAACTGAAGTTTACGCCCGTGTCCATGGAGCCGTGATCCCATGATCTGCTCCACTTCGAATTCTTCTTCTCTGTCCACAAGGTCAGGGGGGGGGCGTGGGAAGTTCTCCCCATGTAGTTCCGTCTCCTTATATGGTGTGAGGAGGTTCGCATGGAAGACTGGGTGTATCTTCCATGTGACCGGCAGCTCCAACTCGTACGTCACTTCTGATAGGGCTTTCTTGATTCGGAACGGGCCATGACGTTTAGGGGCCAATTTCGCGGTGGGGTAGAACGTTCTCAAGTTCGTCCCTTCTAGCCAGACCTGGGCCCCTTCGGCGTAAGGGATGAAGCGGGTCCTTCCCCTTTTGGCCATGAGGTCTTGCGCATGCTTAATGCAGTCTTGCGCGTGTTGTCGTCTTATGACCATTTCCTCCAGGCGTTGGTCGACTGACGGTGCTTGTGTAGGTTTTGAGACCCATGTCGTTCGTGGTTCCCATCCCATGATGAGTGAAAATGGGGAGTGCTTCGTTGTGGCATTTGGCCAAGAGTTGTGCGCAAACTGTGCTACTGGGAGAGCTTCTGCCCAGTTGTCCTGTTGCACGTTGCTCCAATGGCGCAGGTATTGCTCTAGCCACTGGTTGGTGCGTTCTGATTGACCGTCTGTTTGGGGGTGGTATGCGGTGGATATGTTTTGTCGTATCCCGAGTGTGCTGCACAATCCCTTCATAAATGCGGACGTGAATCGTGGGTCTCGGTCTGTGATAAGTTTACGTGGTATTCCGTAGTGTGGATAGACGTGTTGGAGGTAGAGTTGAGCTACTCCCTCGGCGGTGATGGTTTCGTGACAGGGTATGAAGATTGCCGCTTTCGAACAGTCATGGTCGGTGATCGTGAGGATGGAGTCAAATCCTCGCGATGGCGGTAGTTTTGTAATAAAGTCCATGGTGACAACTTCAAACGGCTCTGCTTCGGGGTTGGTCGAGATTGGGAATAAGTGGGGTTTTTGTCGATGGGGGTTGATTTTGTTGGCCTGACATACGGCACATCCTTTAACATATTCCTCGACGTCCTCTCGTATGGTGGGCCACCAGTAGTCGCGTCGTATTAGTTTGCGTGTGTTGGCGATTCCGGGGTGGCCCATGCTTGGAGAGTCGTGAAAGAAGGAGATTACCCCCCGCTTAAGATCGTTGTCCCCGACAACGACTAACGCGTCGTCTTTCCACCACAAACCATCGTGCTGTTTGAGGTTGTGATGTTCAGCCCATTGTGCCGCTTTTTCCTTGCCAGCGTTCTGGGCCACCTTGGACCAGATGTCCATATCACATATTGACATTTGGGTGGCTCGGATAAACCTTTCAGCTGGTAGGACAACGACGTCGGTGTTGTCCCCTTCGCCGGACTCGTAGTCCGACCGCCTGGACAGGGCGTCTGCGCGCGCGTTCTTTGTTCCTGCTACATGCCTCAGAATGAAGTCGTATTCCGATAGCTCCAGGAACTCTCGCGCGATTCTCCAGTTAATCTTCTGGGGTTCCTTCCAATATTGGAGATTGGCGTGGTCGGTGTGGATGATGATTTTGTGAGGAGATCCCACGAGGTACGTTCTCCATGCTCGCAGTGCTTTAACCACGGCCAGTAGTTCCCGGTCATAGATGTCGTAGTTTCGCTCTGTTTCCGTAAAGGACTTGGAGTGAAATGCTATGGGGTGGAACTTTTGGTCGGGTCCTAACTGATTTAGCACTGCTCCTATTGCGACATTTGACGCGTCAACTTCTAGTTCGAAGGGTTTCGCGAGGTTCGGGAACAATAACACGGGTTCTTCGCATATGCGTTTTTTGATCTCCTTGAAGGCGTTTTGCTGCGCATCACCCCAATGCCATTGGACCTCCTTTTTCGTGAGATCGTGGAGAGGTCGAGCGAGTTGAGAGAATCCCCGTATAAATCTTCGGTAGAAGTTGCAGAACCCTAGGAATGCACGAACCTCCTTCAGACTTTTCGGGGGTTGCCATTCCCGGATTCCTCGGACTTTGACGGGGTCCATCCGTAGTCGTCCGTGGCCGATGATGAGGCCTAGGTACTCTGTCTCGTAAACCTCGAACTCGCATTTCTCTGGTTTTACGTAGAGGTCATGTTCTTCACAGAGTCGCAATACTTCGTGGAGGACTTCTCGATGATGGTTTTTGTCGTCGGCAGTAGCGACGAGGATGTCGTCCATATAGACAACAACTTCGTTTGTCAGAATGAGGTTGCGGAATATAGTGTCCATCATCATTTGAAAGGTAGACGGGGAGTTGGTAAGGCCGAAAAACATGACGCGTGGTTCAAATAGTCCTTGATTGGTTTTGAATGCCGCTTTCCATTCATCTCCCTCTTGGATACGGACGTTATTGTACCCCCATCGAATGTCTAGCTTCGGGTATAATCGTGCGGTCCGGATACGGTCGACGAGTTCTGGGATGAGCGGGAGGGGATAGTGATTCTTTATGGTGAGTTCGTTAAGGCGTCGATAGTCCTGTACCGGGCGTAACTTCCCATCCTTCTTTTTGATGAAGAAGAAGGGTGACGCGTAGGCTGACTTTGAAGGGCAGATGTATCCCTTTTCAAGTTGCTCGTTAAGGAAGGTCGTAAGTGCCTCTCCTTCATTCGCCGTTAGGGGGTACACTTTGCAATCGAGTGCGGCGGGTGCATCGGGGAGTAATTCAATAGCGTGGTCCCATGCGCGGGATGGGGGAAATCGGTGCGACGCTTCTTCGCTGAACACCTTTCGGTGTGACCAGTATTCTGGAGGAACCATTTCCTCAAACGTCTGAGCCTGTCGTTTTGCCGCTTCTCGCTGCGCGAGCTCTGATGCTGTCGTCGTTTTTCGCAGGAAGGCAATTCTTGGCTCCAATTCTTCATTCACAACCTGCTCCCATGCCTCCTCGTCGAGCCCATATGCCTGGATAGCCCTGATAGCGGCTTCTACAGGCATGGCGTTGCTCTGGAGATTTAGGCTGGAGATTACGACCGGTTGGAAGTTTTCGTTCAGCGTGGCATTCCTCCATTCTATCTCAGGCTCGAAGGCCGAGAACCAGGGGTAGCCCAGGATCGCTTCGTCCTTTCCTAGGTTGGTGACCAGGAAACGAAGCGTCTTCGTGCGCTCACCAGTCCGCACCGCTAAATCGGTGTACTGGGTTATCGCGCCGTCTCGGTTGTAAGTTCCGTCGACATTCCATATGGTAATGGGAGTCGAGACAGGGTCGGGTTCCGAGATGCGTTCGTTTGAGCAGCTCCGAACAGATAAAATTGTCGGTTGCTCCAGAGTCCAATAGGACCTGTCGTTTGGCCGTCGCGTTTGCAGATTTGAAAAGGACTGGGATTCGCATAGATCGATATCTGCTATAATACACGTGTAGTGCCTTTGCCCAGGCCGACGGGTTTAGGCGTTCGGAAAATCCTTTCCTCCAAAAAGCTTCTCCACCAAGAGGTCCCGCACTTCTTTTGGTTGAGCAGCCAGCGCTGCGATCTGAGCGTCAGCCGCTTCATCATTCGACAGTACGTGGTTTGCTGATATGGCGACTCGAGTAACGAGGGGGGGAGGCGATACTGCGGAGGTAGAGGGGACGGGAGGAGGCGTTCCTCCGTCATTTGTGGTCTGAGCAGCGCGAGTGCCTTTTTGTGGGCAATTACGCGACACATGACCCTTTTCTCCGCATCGGAAACATCTCCCCTCCGCGACCATCCTTTGCTTCTCAGTGTCTGTGAGGGTGGCACGGGCTCTAGTGCGGCTAATATCCATGGCGTTTGGGTCACGCGCCTTGTTAAGGGCTTGTACCCACTGGTCCCGGGTGTGACCTCCTCGTTTTTCGTTCTGTCGGTTGCGCGTAAGGCGAGGCTTTAGCATAAGGTATTCGGCTTGCTGAAGTCGTGCCGCGTCTTTCCACTGGCCCCATGTAACTGGGTGTTGGAAGCGTATGGCGTTAATTGCGAGGTTGTCAGGGAGTCCCGCTTGGAATTTTTCGATAACATTGGCTTCGTCTGGATTATAGCCGGCTTTTGTTGTGAGGTTCTGGAATTTGGCGATGTACATGTCGATGTCTTCGCCAATCATCTTTAACTTATCAATGTCTTGGCGCGCTCTGGTTCGTTCAGTGGTGTCGGTGTAGGCGTTCGTGAACCGGTCAAGGACCGTGTTCCATAAGTTTTCTTCGTTGTGCAGTACTCCTCCTGCTATCTGGGTGTCTAGCCACGCGGTTTGCTCATCTACCCAATCGTCCACCAGATGTCCCCTCATATAGGAGAGGAAAGTCATGGCTCGTGAGTAGGGTACTGTGAGCTGGTCCACGGTCGGGTTCATTCCTCGATAAATTCGAAAGGATTGAAGAAAGTTTCGACTCTCCTCTCGGTTTCCATCGAAGATGGGTGGTGGGTTGCCCCCAAGTTTGCCCCCTCCCGGTGCTGGTACTGCCCCGGGATGGGCCATGGGGATTGCACCTCCTCCTGGGGGACCGCCGCCAGGGGCTCCTCCACCCGGACCGCCTCCACCGCCACCAGGGGCACCACCGCCCGGTGGGCCTCCACCGCTACCATGTATGCCTCCACTAGGTCCAGTAGTTGGGCCACTGCTCGACCCCGTCGTCGGTTGGGCACTAGAGCTATGAGTCGCTCCACCCGTCTGAGCAGCCGATCCACCTCCTGTAGCATGTGTTCCTCCACTGCCCGAGCCGGAGGTTCCCGTGGTAGTAAGGCTGGTGGCGACCTGAGTGTGGGTGGCCATCGTGGGCTGTACTGGGGTGAGGGTGGTTGACTCGTCTGGGTCGACGTTAATACCGGTGATGTTGGTTGACCCAAGGGGTCCTGTGCCAAATTGTGGAGGGACAGGTTTGTATGCGTACCACTGTCCTTGCTTTGGGTCGTAGTCGATATAAGCCCAGATGCGAATGTCGTCGAAGTAGTGGACTTGGTGGTACCTTTGGTTTGTTGCGTCAAAGATGAAGTATCCCTCTTGGTTGTTGATTTCTTCCCAGATAACTGCACCCTTTTCGTGGTCGGAGAGTTCGTCGGTTGAATACCGATCAATGTACTGCTTCTGAAATTTCGTGCGACTCCTACTAGTCGCCAGGGTTGCGAGACTTGACTTAATGTAACATTACCACAGGAACGTTATGTGCGACGTGCACGTCACTAAGTCGTTCAAGCCGAGGTAACAGGATGCGAGTTAGTCGGTTAAGACCAAGTCCGATGATGAACAAGCACCACACGGTCTCCTCAGACACGCAGGTGGTAGTCAAGAGTTCTGGGGTTCAAGCGAAAAGGCGAACCAAAGTCGTGCTCAAGCGAAACAGCGAGTGTACAAGTCGTTCGTGGATTGACAACGATGTGGTATTACACAAGAAGTCAAGTCTACCGTACAAGCTAGGTAGCGTGCGACTTATATACTAGTACAGGATGTTTGTACGCAACAAACATATGGCGCGATGCGTGGAGTCCTAAGTAAAAGCGGAACAAAGGCAGGGCTATAGTGGGAAACATGATGATTACGCGGGGTCATGTGGGAGTCAGCTGAGACCGGAGCGCCGTGAACTTTGATATACAAGGAAGGGGGCGTGAGGGCGTATCGTGCGGCGAAGAGATCATGGGAAACGGTTGGGCGCGTGATGAGCTATGGGCGTAACAAGGTGGGGTACAGGAGTAAAGAGTAAGGAACGAGCGCGTCCACAAGAAAGAGAAGGAAAATCGTAACAGGCAACGAGCACTTGTTGACACGAAATGATGAAAGCCTTAGACTCGAAGGTCAAGGAAAGTAACAAGTCGAGGTGTGAAGACCCGAAGAGAGGGGATTGAGAGTGGTATTGCGAAGAAGACCAAGATGGCGTGTCTTGGTCTTCTGAGTCCACTATTTATACATGTAAGATGTCGCGGTCGAACTTCCCGGACTAATACGAAGTACGAGGTTTGAAGTGAACGCTTACTATACGGTTATGACTACGATAGTAAGCAGATATTAGTCATGGACCTTTACGATCAGTCAGCAGGAGTAGTACTAGCATGTGATAGCTAGTATGACTCATTCCTAGGATAGCGGTAGTAGGGTTCGAGCTACTTACGCTAGTGGGCATTACCGGAGGAGGAGCTTCAAAGCTACCTCCATAATATGTATAAATAGTGGATTGTGAAGACCAAGATACACCATCTTGGTCTTCTTCCGAATACCACCCTCTTCGACTCGTTCCTTTCTACGAAGGCCTTTGTGCCTCTAAAACTCTCGGACCTACTCTCCTGACCTTCGTGTCTAGGACACTGGCGCTTTCAAGTCATTACCTTGGAGTTGCTTTAGTACTACTTGGACGAATACTGTGGATCGCCTTAGTCGTATTCTACGGGATTGCCGAGACCTTGAAAGGGTCTACCAGATCTGCTAAGTCATGAACGCCTCTATACGAGTCCACGTCAGACTAACGCCCGTGGTAGCGTTACAAGCACAGTCCACGCCATCGTCACCCCTGTCGTCTACCCTCTCCATTCACCAACGAGGAAGTCATCCTACTTCCCCCACGTCATCCCGAGTTCCTTTGCCATCCCCCACTCTTTATTTCGAGACCCACCAGCCCAGTCGCCTCGGAAGCAACTACGTCCCAACCAGAGCGCCTACTCCAGCAGGCGACGAACAAGGGTACGTGCCCAGCTGCCCATCATCACCACCGGGCCCCGACGAAGCTGGGGATCCGTACAACCCAGCCGAGCACCTCGAGACGCATCCGTATTTGTGTTACACCAACCATCTCACCACGACACACTCGGAAACCCCCCCGCTATGCGGACCCACCGGGGAAGCTCTCACACTACTGGCACTGCCTCAATCCGCACTTCGCTGTGATCAGGAGGAACATGTGTCGGAGGCCGAGGATCGGCCGGAGACTCCCCCTCCCAGGGGATATCAGTTCAACTGGGGAGTACATTACATTCCCTTCCAGATTCAAGATGCTCAAGAACGTCTTTGGCCCGCCCGGTATACTCAGCTCATCCTCACCGCCGACCCTTTTGTCCTTGCTTTCTGAAACAGGAGCAACCTGCAATACAGCAAACCAGTACACGCCACCCCTTACTTTGAGGGACAGTCCCCTGCCCCCACTTACACTGACGACGACCTCACGTTCCTGCTCTCCGACGCAGGATTAGTCAACTCGGTCGATCAAGCACTCCTTCACATGAAGGATCTCCCCCTCATGGCCGAGGTGCACCGCTACCGGTGCATGACCCTCGGCTGGTGCACCCAGCAACATCGGGTTGCAGCGAAGCAGATGAAGTTGGAGCGCATAGAGGTCAAGAGGAATCAGTGCGTAGCTCGACTCCAACACGCTCACGCAGTTGACCGCATCGAGAACAAGCGGTCCTCGTTCCACCGGGGCCCTCGAGCGGAGGAAGACGCCAAGGAGATAGAGGTGATTCGCCACATGCAGTCCCTCGGCACGAACCCCCTCGTGGTCATGCATGGTCAAGCTGGGGCTTGAACCTGAAAAGGGGGTGATGTTACGTTTTGTTCTCGAACTGTCCGGCCCAGTTGTGAACTCTGACGTGTTCGTGATGACTTGACGTGTCAGTAGTAATGTGTCATGGACTTGGGATCTTACTGCCTCATGTCTCAGCTGACTGATGACTCCTATTGTTGTACGTGATGTGTCTTATGCGTTCCTCCCTGAGTTCTATTGTTGTACGATACAAGTATTATGTTGTGGATGACTGATTCCTAGGATCCCCATCCTAGGATTTGCACTACTTATGCTATTAGCTACATATGAGTTCGAGTGGAGCTAGAACTGGCTCCCTTACATGTATTTAAGCTCATAGTACTACGGACCAGGATCCCCATCTTGGTCTTCTTCAAATACCACTTCTTGTCTCATCTCCTGTGCTGAGAGTTCCCGGAACTCTTAAGTGAACTAGCTCCGGTATATCCCCTTTGACCAAGAGGGATCCCCGTGACTTCTATCCCCAGTTCCCTTGTGAATGGTGGACACGCCGACCATGACTTATCCCCCTGAAACCACGTGTCACCTCGTATTCGAATATCTCAACTCCCATGTTGCAAGACCGTACAAGTGTTACTACATCGTCAACAACCCTCATTGGAGATACATTCATAAAGTCGCTGAACCCCCTCCGAACGTACCCCTCGACCTCCCCCTGTACACTTACCGCGATCATCTCGGAGCCTATCAGCGACATCCAGCAGTCTTCCCCGACAGTCCCGACAATCACAGATTCCGCCCAGAAGGGAACCCACATTATACCGACACCTAAGTCAGGCTAACGTCCATGGTAGACATTACAAGTGAACATCGTAGAATCCACAAGAATGGACAAGATGGAAACATACATGCCCCTGAGGGGCCAGGTCCAAAAATTGAGTCAGGCAAGTGAGAAATGAGCCCAAGGCTGAGCATGGTACACACAGACACTACTGCCACTCGGACCTCTGGCAAAACAAATCCACCACAGTCACAAGAGAAAAGACTTGATTCAGGATGGTAATCTACCTGATAAACATGGCAAAGTGTGTACTACAAGTCAATTAGCATTGCAGTAATAGGTCAGAATAAAAAGGCAGCCCACCTCAGTCACAAGAGAAAAGACTGAGGTGCATATATGCTAGACTACAGCCTTAAAAGTAAAAGTGAACTGTACAGTTAATAAAGCCCCTCAGGGCACACATCAGGAAGGCGACTGTCCAAAAATGAAACTACAGTACTCCTACCACAACCCACACTACCAGCAATTGACCCATCCAAGAGGTGGGACCCTCCTGGAGCAAGCTGATGAAGGTCAAAAAACCTGGAGCCTCACAAATCCTGGAAATTACTGGGTGTGGTGGGTGAGCGAAATAAATGTTCTGGTTCTTTGAACCAGTTGAGAGCTTGGGCGGACAGACTCTACAGTATCTGTCCGCGTTCCGTAAACGTGACTTGTCATAACGTTATGATAACGTTATCAAAATTAAAATATTTTAGCGGATACCAGTATAGCTATAGCAGCCGTGATCGATATAATCAGCCGTGACGGAACTACACCTTGATTCCCTCCCCCAACCACGAAATGAGGGCGTGGACTCTCCTACCTCTGTTTTATATCTCTAATGCCCTTGCAGCGCCAGGACGTGATCATGGCATGCAAGTGGTCCTTGCTGAATCTGCAGCGCTCGTTGATACCATACATGAATCTCTCACTTATGGAAATGCTCCTGGATCTGTTGTTCACAACGGTGGGAATGCCTTGCTGGAGGACAAGGTGGAAACATGGTCTGAGGAAGGAAGGGAGTTTATGAAGCAGAATGGTCTCGTGTGTATGTCTTTTGTAACTTTGACGTGGCTATCAGCTCAGTCCGTTACGTTTTAAAATAAAGTTGAGCTGGTCAAGCACTTGGCTTTTCCCGACCACCAACTCAGGATAAGGGAGCCCAATATTTGCGAGCCGTCCGTCCAACAATACTCTGGATACCTCGACGTTACAGAGGGAAAGCACCTGTTCTTCTGGTTCGTCACAGTTTCGCTCCCTTGAGCCGAAATCGATACCTTGACCCTAGGTTTTTCGAGTCGAGGAGCAATCCAAGCAAGGATCCCCTCGTTCTTTGGCTCAACGGTGGCCCTGGATGTAGTTCCAGTACAGGTCTGCTATTTGAACTTGGACCATGCCTCATCACCGACAAGGGAAGGAACACGACATTCAACCCCCATTCATGGAATGAGCGCGCAAACATCATTTTCCTTGACCAGCCCGTTGATGTCGGTTATTCTTATTCCTCCGACGGATCAACCATAAACACGAGCCCGACTGCTGCTTTGGACGTCTACGCATTCCTTGAGCTGTTCGTCACCCGCTTCCATAAGTACGCACGCCTCCCCTTCCACATCGCAGCTGAGAGTTACGGTGGCACGTACGCTCCAAACATCGCGTCCGTCATTTACAAGAAGAACAAGGAACTCGCCGCCGCGCCAAACCCGAAGTTGGCCAAGATCAACCTTGCTTCGGTCATCCTTGCGAACGGCATCACCGACCCATACTTCCAGATGGCCTCTCTTCCTGACTATGCTTGCGATGGCCCTTACCCGATTTATGATGACCCTGAGGGTCCGCAGTGTGTGGCGCTACGCACCAAAGTGCCCACATGCCAACGCCTCATCAAGTCGTGCTATGATTTTAATTCGCGCCTGACCTGCGTGCCAGCGGCTTTGTACTGTGAGACCCAACTCTTTGGCCCTCTTCAGCGTAAGTGTCTACCCCATAACCACAAAATATGCAGCTGAGAATCATGCTTAAGAGACTGGCTTGAACGTGTATGACGTGCGCCGAAAGTGCGACCGGTCCAAGGACGCTGATGGGCCACTTTGCTATAAGGAGATTGGTTGGACTGAAACCTGGTTAAATGATCCAAAAACGAAGGCTGCGCTTGGCGCGGACTCATCCAGGACGTATGAGGCATGCAATATGAAGGTTAACGCGGCGTTCATGTACCAGGGTGATGGCATGCACAACAGCGCCGCCCTTCTTCCAGAACTAATCAATGACGGTATTCGTCTCCTTGTGTATGCCGGCAATGCCGGTGAGTTTTATTATTATTTTCGCAGCACAGGCCTAACCGCTGACTCTTGGCTGATCAGACCTAGTGTGCAACTATATCGTCTGATAGGAATTTTCCTATCAGCTGAACGGTGGTGGCTAATTATCTCCTTTAGGGAAACGAAGCCTGGGTCGAGAACCTTGAACACAAGTTCCACAAAGAATTCAAGGCAGCACCGTCTATTCAGTGGGTGATCGAACGCTCTGGTCATATTGCTGGTGAGGTCCGCACAGCCGGCGGCGGCGGTTTTGGTGCAGGTAATGTGACATTTGTGAACGTATACGAAGCCGGGTCTGTCATTCACATGTGGGCTCGAACTGGACTAATTGGATCGCTTCCTATAGCCACATGGTACCTCATGACCAACCTGAGGCGGCATTGGTAAGTTCTTCGATACCTTAGCAACAGCGATCCCGCTCACCTAGCCCAAAAGGATATGTTCAGGAGGTGGATATCTGATACGTCTCTTACTTCGAATTGAGATTCTATCCTGCTCTTCGGGGCCTGGGTTTCGCCTCTTTGAGATAAGGTCTGATCAGACCTCGCGGTTTGACACAGTTTCTTTTGTGATTTCTCTTTGTACCCACGTCGAGTAAATCCTACACCTGCCAGCCCTGTTGCGCCGCCTCAGTTTTTCTCATGCAGTCACTTAGCCGCCACGGCTCATCCAGAAAGCCGAAAATAAAAGAGCGCCCTGTGCCTGGTGAAGGCGCTGTGTGATCGACGAGACGTCCTCGACCGGATGCCCGGACATTCTTCGACCTCCGTCTCAACGAGACACTTGATAATTAAGGCCTTCTTAGTCCCGCCAGAACAGCCACTAGGGTTCCGCGATATCCTCCGCGGCATAAGGTAGCGGAAGCCAGGAACCAGCACCCCTTACATAATCACCATTATTATGTAAGCATGGGACAAATCTTAGGGTTGTGATGTAGTGGGCACAAAAACATGGAAACGCGAGGGGTAAAAGTACTACTTAAAGAGACTGTTTTATTTGAGCAACCATATCTGGAGGGAGGGTCCTGTGGCCATGATATTTACGATTTGCCCATGCAGCCTGAGTTCCTGAAAGACCTGCTTCATATGCATGGACAAACCGGGCAGAGCGATTGGCATATCTACGGAAATATCAGACACTGGCATGGGAGAGAGAAAGTGTAGAAACCAACAAACCGTCGAATTTGGAGCAGGGGGATGTCATCAAGGCATGCGATAACCTTTTTCTCCATCTCATTAAGGGTCTTTGCATGACCAGCGACACGGAACCGGAGTTTTGCAGCACCCCAATACTGCTCAATGAAATTCAGTTCACAATGGTATTTTGGATAGAAATCACACAGATGGCCACGCGACTCAATTAATTCTTGAAGTTGGGATTGCTGAGAGGTAAAGTCGGGTTGGTTGAACAGAAGCCGGCGACAGCAGCAATCTGTGTGTCCACTGGGGCATTTAAAACCAGAGCACTCAACAGGAAGGCCCTGCTCTGGCCAGAGTCCACGCTCCCGGATGATCTGCTCCATGCCCTTGAACCACCTGGGCATGGTGGGATGATCGGAAGGAAAATAAAAGGCTTGTGGCCTGGATGTCAGTGGGTTCAAACCATTGCGCATGGGCGGACCACCCTTGTGGTGTGTCCAACCAAGTTTTGGGTCTGAGAGTTATCCGAGTCAGCGTGAGTCTAATTCTCCAAAGAAAAGACACACATTTCACCATTGACCGAGCTGATATTGCATCAGGTGCCCGTTTTTGATGGCTTGGTGCGTTGTCGAACATAAAGAGGCCTTGGGCCCACCCATTTGTCTTCACCTCAAAAATGTCCATGGCGTGCTTGACTTGTTGATGGAGCTGGTCAGCACCGAACCAACCCTCACAATTTTTGCCAGCTCTGAACAAGACCCGGGCTCCACTGTGTGTTCAGAATCAACTTCAGATGTATGAGTAGCACAAGAGCCAAGGGAAGAGATGACATACTCATTTCCGTGACAAAGGCGGCCCCATTCGACAGTCAGGAAGTCTGAGACCATTATGGACTGCCCATTGCCTTTCAGTTGTGGTGTTGGGGTCGTATTTGAATGTGCCCAGTACATTTTTCGCTCATCATTTTGATAGAATGTCGACTCATCATGTGTGACAAGGATGAGATGAGGAGAGTCAGTGGAAAGTGGAAGGGGATTGCCGTCATTATCCCATTTGTGGAAGCGTCTATCATATTCCTTCCACCGTGCAACAAATGCACTTCGATACAGTACCACATCCTCTCGCTCATGGCCATCAATATACATCCCGCTCTTTTTTGGTTTGTATCTCCAGTCAAGTTTCTTCAGCCAGTCACGGGCTGTCCGTTCAGTAATTGTTGGCTTGCAAACCCCAATCCGCCTCAAGTCTTCTTGCATGTTGGGACTTGAGAAGATCTCAACAAGATCAGCTGCCTTGATGTGCCCACGCTTTGTGCGCTCTGCAAGCTGCAGCTGAAGACTTTGTGATATATCCTCGTCGCAAAGAATGGTTGACTTTGGCTGGCCATGACGAGGGAGGGGGAGAGACCCAGACCGGACAAAGTTGAGAACCCATTTCCGGAGGTTGCGTGCGTGTGCCATACCCTGACCCTGGGCCTTTGTAACAACTAATGATGCGTTTCTCCAGGTGTAGCGAAGTTCCGTCTCAAGATACAGGTTCAAGACACCAACCATTGCTGTGATCCGAGCACGAGAGACAACATCCAGACTCTTGTCCTTGCACATCCTCGTGAGCTTTGTGCAGGCCTCATGTAATGCTGGACGATTGTTCCACAGGCTAAGGGCCAAGTCAACACCAGATAGAGGGTCCCCAGGGGTAGAGCTGACAGCCGTCTCAGTGGGCCTTGTATGCAGGTCCTCCAGCATCGCGTTGACAGCACGACGAGCCTCTGCATGAATGGTATTTGCACCATACTCTTCACCGTCTTCACCATTGTTGCTAACCTCCTCTTTGTTGTCAGGTAAACTGTTGATGCTTCGCTCGATGATTCCAAGTGAAGCGCGACTGCCCATCTCCTCCTCCTCCTCCTCCTCCTCCTCCTCTGTCGCCACCTCCAAACCCTTCTCATCGATTGTTACCACCTCCACAACATCCGTTTCCATGGGCCACAGGCCCACTCCAATTGCAGTTGCACCAACTACCGGCATTGTGTTTGTGGCTGTCACGTCCACAGCCATTATGCTGGTTGCCACCATGTTTGCAGCCATTGTGCTTGGGGCTATCGTGTTAGCTGCTGTCGCATTCACAACAGTTGCTTTTGTAGCTGTTGTGTTCGCAGCTGCTACGCCTGCTGCTGTTGCACCAGTGGGGGTCATTCTGTTTGCGGCCATTGTGCTTGCCGCTGTCTTGTTCATGGCTGCTGCATCTGTTGCTGTTGTGTCAGTTGCCATCGTGTTCACAGTCACTGTGTTCGCAGTTGTTGTGCTAGCGGGTGTTGTGTTTGCAGCTGTTGAACTTGCAGTTGTTGTGTTTGTAGTGGCTGTGTCTGCCGCCGCTGTTGCACCAGCTGCCATTGTGTTTGCCACTGTAACGTCTGCAACCACCGTGGTCATGGCTGTCACACCAGGTGACATCGCTCTGTTGTTTGCCCTTTGGGAGTGGTGATCAAGGTATTCAAAGATTCCGAGGAATCCTTTCTCTGCCAACTGCAGCTTTGTCTTCTTTCGCCGGTATAATGTCTTCTGTGAGTTTCCTGTGTATTGCCTCGGAGTTCTGCGCTTCCTTGAAACCTCTCTCTCCCTTTCCAGCTGGATAGCAACCTGCTGGGCATGTCGAAGAACTGCGCTGAAATGCTCAAGCTCGGACTGCTCAGCAATCTCTGGTCCATCCGTGTCATCTCCATCTTCATCGCTTTCAAAGTCCTGGACTTGAGGCTCAAGGTTGAACCTTTGACAGAAACTTGTGAGTTCGGGATCTATGTCCTCCCTGCTTGAATCCTGGCCTCTTCCTGTCCATCATGTGAGTGCGTCTTGCTTCCGGACTGGTGCAGTGCTCACCTGCTTCAATGTGTCCAGCATCTGCCACAGGGGCTCTTGCACCCAACGGATTCAAGGCATGACGGGCTATTTCAGCATTGCGGATGTGGGCCAACTGTTTACGGGACTTCCGGGGCATTTCCTGGGGCCCTGTTGCTCAATAGACGGGTTTCTCGCTCAAGGGTATGCTAGGATTACATCATATTTTTAGGTCACGTGACATGACAAATCCATCGGAGGAGGTTTTCGACTTTGTTCCATTTAGCGTAAAAACACAAGAAAATTACTTTTTACAAATAAAAGTTTCTGTGCCCTACTGCGTCACCAATTCTGAGAAATTAAAAAAACCCTTTATAAAAGTGAGAGCCAAGGGAGTCTTCTAACATTCTATTAAACCAGAATCTCTGAAAACAGTGCAATGCGAGAGGAGTAGGCTCTGCAGTTGTGAGGGCAGAATGGCTTATATAAGGGGTGCTGGTTCCTGGCTTCCGCTACCTTACACGCGTTGGGACAGTCCAAGAATGAATGAAAAGGTGTTTGCTCATGGAGTGTGGTGAGTTTTGTGTGTAAGGGGGGGTGCATTATGTGCCGTGCATGAAAACGTCATTCTTTTGTAAGTATGTATTACGTTGTCAAAAGCTACAATGTTTAAGGTAGCGGAAGCCAGGAACCAGCACCCCTTATATAAGCCATTCCGCCCTCACAACTGCAGAGCCTACTCCTCTCGCATTGCACTGTTTTCAGAGATTCTGGTTTAATAGAATGTTAGAAGACTCCCTTGGCTCTCACTTTTATAAAGGGTTTTTTTAATTTCTCAGAATTGGTGACGCAGTAGGGCACAGAAACTTTTATTTGTAAAAAGTAATTTTCTTGTGTTTTTACGCTAAATGGAACAAAGTCGAAAACCTCCTCCGATGGATTTGTCATGTCACGTGACCTAAAAATATGATGTAATCCTAGCATACCCTTGAGCGAGAAACCCGTCTATTGAGCAACAGGGCCCCAGGAAATGCCCCGGAAGTCCCGTAAACAGTTGGCCCACATCCGCAATGCTGAAATAGCCCGTCATGCCTTGAATCCGTTGGGTGCAAGAGCCCCTGTGGCAGATGCTGGACACATTGAAGCAGGTGAGCACTGCACCAGTCCGGAAGCAAGACGCACTCACATGATGGACAGGAAGAGGCCAGGATTCAAGCAGGGAGGACATAGATCCCGAACTCACAAGTTTCTGTCAAAGGTTCAACCTTGAGCCTCAAGTCCAGGACTTTGAAAGCGATGAAGATGGAGATGACACGGATGGACCAGAGATTGCTGAGCAGTCCGAGCTTGAGCATTTCAGCGCAGTTCTTCGACATGCCCAGCAGGTTGCTATCCAGCTGGAAAGGGAGAGAGAGGTTTCAAGGAAGCGCAGAACTCCGAGGCAATACACAGGAAACTCACAGAAGACATTATACCGGCGAAAGAAGACAAAGCTGCAGTTGGCAGAGAAAGGATTCCTCGGAATCTTTGAATACCTTGATCACCACTCCCAAAGGGCAAACAACAGAGCGATGTCACCTGGTGTGACAGCCATGACCACGGTGGTTGCAGACGTTACAGTGGCAAACACAATGGCAGCTGGTGCAACAGCGGCGGCAGACACAGCCACTACAAACACAACAACTGCAAGTTCAACAGCTGCAAACACAACACCCGCTAGCACAACAACTGCGAACACAGTGACTGTGAACACGATGGCAACTGACACAACAGCAACAGATGCAGCAGCCATGAACAAGACAGCGGCAAGCACAATGGCCGCAAACAGAATGACCCCCACTGGTGCAACAGCAGCAGGCGTAGCAGCTGCGAACACAACAGCTACAAAAGCAACTGTTGTGAATGCGACAGCAGCTAACACGATAGCCCCAAGCACAATGGCTGCAAACATGGTGGCAACCAGCATAATGGCTGTGGACGTGACAGCCACAAACACAATGCCGGTAGTTGGTGCAACTGCAATTGGAGTGGGCCTGTGGCCCATGGAAACGGATGTTGTGGAGGTGGTAACAATCGATGAGAAGGGTTTGGAGGTGGCGACAGAGGAGGAGGAGGAGGAGGAGGAGGAGGAGATGGGCAGTCGCGCTTCACTTGGAATCATCGAGCGAAGCATCAACAGTTTACCTGACAACAAAGAGGAGGTTAGCAACAATGGTGAAGACGGTGAAGAGTATGGTGCAAATACCATTCATGCAGAGGCTCGTCGTGCTGTCAACGCGATGCTGGAGGACCTGCATACAAGGCCCACTGAGACGGCTGTCAGCTCTACCCCTGGGGACCCTCTATCTGGTGTTGACTTGGCCCTTAGCCTGTGGAACAATCGTCCAGCATTACATGAGGCCTGCACAAAGCTCACGAGGATGTGCAAGGACAAGAGTCTGGATGTTGTCTCTCGTGCTCGGATCACAGCAATGGTTGGTGTCTTGAACCTGTATCTTGAGACGGAACTTCGCTACACCTGGAGAAACGCATCATTAGTTGTTACAAAGGCCCAGGGTCAGGGTATGGCACACGCACGCAACCTCCGGAAATGGGTTCTCAACTTTGTCCGGTCTGGGTCTCTCCCCCTCCCTCGTCATGGCCAGCCAAAGTCAACCATTCTTTGCGACGAGGATATATCACAAAGTCTTCAGCTGCAGCTTGCAGAGCGCACAAAGCGTGGGCACATCAAGGCAGCTGATCTTGTTGAGATCTTCTCAAGTCCCAACATGCAAGAAGACTTGAGGCGGATTGGGGTTTGCAAGCCAACAATTACTGAACGGACAGCCCGTGACTGGCTGAAGAAACTTGACTGGAGATACAAACCAAAAAAGAGCGGGATGTATATTGATGGCCATGAGCGAGAGGATGTGGTACTGTATCGAAGTGCATTTGTTGCACGGTGGAAGGAATATGATAGACGCTTCCACAAATGGGATAATGACGGCAATCCCCTTCCACTTTCCACTGACTCTCCTCATCTCATCCTTGTCACACATGATGAGTCGACATTCTATCAAAATGATGAGCGAAAAATGTACTGGGCACATTCAAATACGACCCCAACACCACAACTGAAAGGCAATGGGCAGTCCATAATGGTCTCAGACTTCCTGACTGTCGAATGGGGCCGCCTTTGTCACGGAAATGAGTATGTCATCTCTTCCCTTGGCTCTTGTGCTACTCATACATCTGAAGTTGATTCTGAACACACAGTGGAGCCCGGGTCTTGTTCAGAGCTGGCAAAAATTGTGAGGGTTGGTTCGGTGCTGACCAGCTCCATCAACAAGTCAAGCACGCCATGGACATTTTTGAGGTGAAGACAAATGGGTGGGCCCAAGGCCTCTTTATGTTCGACAACGCACCAAGCCATCAAAAACGGGCACCTGATGCAATATCAGCTCGGTCAATGGTGAAATGTGTGTCTTTTCTTTGGAGAATTAGACTCACGCTGACTCGGATAACTCTCAGACCCAAAACTTGGTTGGACACACCACAAGGGTGGTCCGCCCATGCGCAATGGTTTGAACCCACTGACATCCAGGCCACAAGCCTTTTATTTTCCTTCCGATCATCCCACCATGCCCAGGTGGTTCAAGGGCATGGAGCAGATCATCCGGGAGCGTGGACTCTGGCCAGAGCAGGGCCTTCCTGTTGAGTGCTCTGGTTTTAAATGCCCCAGTGGACACACAGATTGCTGCTGTCGCCGGCTTCTGTTCAACCAACCCGACTTTACCTCTCAGCAATCCCAACTTCAAGAATTAATTGAGTCGCGTGGCCATCTGTGTGATTTCTATCCAAAATACCATTGTGAACTGAATTTCATTGAGCAGTATTGGGGTGCTGCAAAACTCCGGTTCCGTGTCGCTGGTCATGCAAAGACCCTTAATGAGATGGAGAAAAAGGTTATCGCATGCCTTGATGACATCCCCCTGCTCCAAATTCGACGGTTTGTTGGTTTCTACACTTTCTCTCTCCCATGCCAGTGTCTGATATTTCCGTAGATATGCCAATCGCTCTGCCCGGTTTGTCCATGCATATGAAGCAGGTCTTTCAGGAACTCAGGCTGCATGGGCAAATCGTAAATATCATGGCCACAGGACCCTCCCTCCAGATATGGTTGCTCAAATAAAACAGTCTCTTTAAGTAGTACTTTTACCCCTCGCGTTTCCATGTTTTTGTGCCCACTACATCACAACCCTAAGATTTGTCCCATGCTTACATAATAATGGTGATTATGTAAGGGGTGCTGGTTCCTGGCTTCCGCTACCTTACTCGATTCTCTCTTGGTTTCACTTTTAGTTGTCCGACACCTCTACCATGGGAGATGTTGGATGTTTGTCCTTTTCATTGTTCGAGTAACGGGTCACCCATTTTCTGAGGGCGACAATGTCAGCATCTTCTAAAGCGGCAGGATTAAGTCAGAGTTCATTAAGGCACTACCATTGCTGGACGGCTTTGTGTTATTGATAGTAGTGGAGGTTGTGACCCATTAGATGTGAGCACTGCCCCTGGTATGCTGAACCATTCGGCACCGCCGTCATCTTCGCCTTCCCCTCAGACGCTTAATGCTCAGGGTAACCAGCAGTTCCGCCTCTTCCTTATTTGGGGGGTGTCGAGTCTCACTCGACGTGCCATCATCATTCCTATCAGGTCGGGTGTAGCGACCTCACCTCGGACACAAAACCCCAGTTTTTCGATTCGTGCTTCCGCCCAGTCTCTACTAGCCTGCCATATACCTACCTGACCTAATTACGCGTTTCCATGTACATGCTCTCCTTTCCCGCTGCTCCCCGAATATCCCGTCAATCAATGATGTGATGTGTTTTTCATTCTTCATCTCTCCCCCGTATCTTCGTGCCAGATCCACTCACCAGAGTCACCACCCGCACCACGCTTCCTCAACTAGCGCCACATGGGCATGCTCCTGTAGAGAGCCAAGGTAAGCGACTCACAAAGAGGCGCGCTTCTTTGGGGCAGACTGCCACTGGCAAGGGGCTTTACCAACCGTCCACGGCCGCACACACTGTGTTCCCTGCAACTTTCAAATTTTTCCTCCGAGCTCCGGATACACCAACCCTCTCAGTAGTGTCTAACCTTCAATTTATTTGCAATGCTTAATAAATACGCTGAGCAGAGAGGAATAAGTATTTGTAGTAGGCCGCGACCCTCCCGGTGCCATCCTCCTATAGTAGTACTTCAAGAGAACTTGAAAGCATCCAGAGACCAAAATCTGGAGTTCGTTAAATACCCTAGCCCGGTAGTATAATTCGCGAACGCCTTCTCTGTGGAATTCTTGATCGGCTAGCTGGACCGGTGGGCCGTCAATAATCATTTCGTTCCCTACGTGATGGAGCATGGAAAATTGGTCAGTTGGTCATGCTCACCCTAACGTTGACGCGCTTCTGTATCTCCGAATTATATCTACAAAGTGTCTTCCCAAATATCCCATCCGACCGAATGGCCACAACCCTCCTCGTGTTCAACGCCCTCCTCCCTCCCCCTCTGTCCGGCGAGGCACACCACGGGACAATCCTCTGCACCCCTGACCCCGCTCGGCCGTGAAAACTCGTCATTGTCGTCGACGGCCACCATCCCGAGGGGGCTGTACTTCCGCAGCGCATTTTCCACCTCACCAGGCCATGGAAACCAATACGTCATCACGCCTTCCTCCGTGAGGGACCGCCGAGCGGCCGTTGAACATCGCTACGCGAGGAGAAAGTGGAAAGGTCCGGTCCGAACGACGTGAGCATGAATCATGAAGGAGACGTCGCCGATGCGCATACACAATTCCCCCGCACATCCCAGTATGCGGGACGTGCTGCCGTTCACGTCTTCCATATGCTGCGTGATTCTTGCGCCGACCTCGTTTGCCAAGTCTTCGCGGATGACCGTGATTTGAGCACGTTGGCAAAGGACGCCGGCCTCGGTGCTGTGATTAGTGGCCAGAAGAACGTCAATCTCTTACAGCCTCTCGTTTGGTCGCGAACACGAGCACCACGACCGGGTCTGCGGCTTCATTGTCGTCCCCTCGCTCGTGGCGCTTAACGGGTTCATTGCGAATTGGTGGGCTAGCGGCGAGGATGCGCGCCGGTGTGACTTGCCTTCCAAAGTCCATCCGAGGAGCTATTCGGTGAGTGCACAGTCCTCGGCGCTTGACCGGTATCGGAATCGAGGGGTTCGGCCTGTAGAAGACGAGGGTATTGACGACGCAGGGGGGCCGGCGGGGAGGGTGGTTTTGTAGGGAGACTGACATTTTGAGGGCTTTCAATCCTTTTTCGTTGTGAAGACCTCGTACATGAAATGTTGTAGAATTCTCGTCATCGCCTGTGTACGAGTCAGCTTCCTCTGTGATATACGCACCAGTCGAGATTGCGGCTCCCGAGACGATCTCAAAGCTGTACCTCGTTGCATGAGGGGGCGTGTCGCGCTGTGTGGTCAACGCGGTGCTGTTGCTGGAAAGTTGTTTGTTAGTGTCCAACCAAGCCGAGTCTGCAGTCATCGTTTGATGGGTTGGCAAGTGGGCAAGAAAAGCCAATTGTTGTTGACAATCTTGACGCGACATGTGTCCACATACTCTTCCTGTAGTGCTGACTCTTTCTCCGTCACCTTCCTCCTCCAAGTTGTCTACAAATGAAAACCTGTCATGCACCAATTTAATAGCATTATAAGATGATCCCGAATCTTTCTCGTATCTGAAAAAAAAAAAAAACCCCTTTTCTCGAACACATGTTCTCCAAAACGAAAGTTTTTGTTTCCAGCCTTGAGGACAATAAAATTGTGCCTGTCGGTGGTTGATGTACGTGTAGCACATGCAGAATGGGAAAGTCAACACTGTCCATATCGCGATCCAATTCAGTAACCCATACATCCAGGAAGGAGTGTCATCTGTGCAAAGAGTATGTTTTGGCTTCGGTTGAAACAAGCCGAAGCTGCCAATATGTTTAGTCAATCAAAGATACGAAAAGAGAATGAACGGCACCTCCCAGAGATCTCCCATAAATGTGAAGTCCTCGTCTTTGCGGCCCAGGCTTTGTTCATGAGTCTTCCACTGGAATGCAACTGCCTGTGTGTTTTGAGTTCGTACAAAGGGAAACCGACGATTGTTCACGTACCTTGACGTCTATGTCGTATAAACCTGCACTCAGAACTTCGTTAGCTTTTTTTTTTTGATTGATTTATATTCCGGAGCAGTACATAATACAAAGCCGGTCTCGTAGCGCAAAGCGACAACAAATTGTAATAGTATAGTAAGGTGGAGCCTCACGTGCGGTCAGGATATCGTAACGTTCAATAAGTACCCTCCCAGAGGGGACGTGTTATGTTCGGATCAAAGGTATGTAAGTGGTACACAAAGAGGGGTAGCACTTACGGGGCGGTGCATGGTTGTGTCACCGGGTATGGCCGGTTTTTGCGGTCGAGAGCTCCTTCATCCGGGTTCATAGGGGCTTCGTTAGCTTTCTTCATCTCACAACGAAGGCTGCCGATGATCCTGTTCGAGTTGTCGATTGTGACGGAGGTAGTGATGATGGCATCATAAACAACCTAGCTGTTGACATCGTCAACAATCCTCAGGTTCTCGAGTAGAGCATGGCAAAAAATATACGTGGTTCCGGAACGCTGGAGTCAAAGTACGGCAGCGAATGCAGGACTCATAAAGATGGCATCTTCAGGGGTGCGCACCCAACCTCCTCTCAGGGGTTGTTTCGTTTCGATTTCCCCATCATGCCCAGTTGTAGCCGCAATGACCATAAAGCATGAAACATCAGAACCTTCGTCACAGCACGAATCAGTCAAAGCACGGCAGCAAATACGACGTATTTGAGAGGCCTCACTGCACACCTTTTTTTGGACATGTTTTGGCCAGGGAGGCTTCTATTGCACGTCATTAGCGCTGGGTACAGCAGCAAAGGTTAATTTCATGTCTGACTTTTTCATTTGTTCTCCGAGAGCGAGATCAACACCGAGAAGAGTTTGTAACACGGTTATATACTTAGGAAGACACTGCATTCACAGAGATAAACAAAGGGAGACTCACTGTGTGTGACAACAGACCTGAGAGGGTCTAGGTTCAAAGCATGGCGGCAAACGCAACCGGCGCCATAAAGGGGCTGTGGCGCTAAGCGCAATGAGTAGGGCGTTGGTGTGTCAAAAAAAATGGCCGCCTCAACCAGTGCTGTGAACGGGTTATGGTCATGCGGGCGGTATCAACGGGCTCTGTCAAAGGGCAGTGGCACTTGCAATTTGCACGAATCTCGACGGAGGCATATAGGGTCTGCTCTGTGAAAGGGCTGACGTGCGACAATAGGTGCAATGTTACATAAATGGTTTTGGCTCATTGTCGAAGATTTGTTATTATTTGCGATTTGCAGGAATTTCGACGTGATAGCTGACTAAGCTAAGCTGGCTGGTCTCATGCCTGCCTCATGCCTGCCTCATGCCTCCTACCGCGGAACACAGCATCATGCCGTTAATGTGAACTGGCGGTGTTATTATGGTGAGCCAGATATAAGTGGACCAATAAGAGGCTCTTTCTCGATTCAAGTTGTGTGGCCTTTCAAATCCATACAATTCCGAGTCCTCTACCAGTGGAACCAACAAATCTCCGAGTTCAGTGATGGGAGTGCAGTGCAGTCCTTTTGGAACTACTCACGAATGTACGTGCATCCGTCATATTTTGCGTTAACCTGGATTCCAACACACTGACTAGGTCGTCTCCGATCAATGCATTATGCAAAGACCTCCAAGGCAACCAGCCCTATGAATACTGTCCGCTCGCAGAAGAACAAGCGATCCAATCGCACTCCCGCCGAGACTGCAGTTCACCCTCTAGTCCCGCAAAAACCTTGGCCATCGGGGATACCTCACCCATCGGGAAGAAAGGGCAAATATGTCTCGCTCTCCACACTTGAGGAGCCCATCTCTATCCCTCCTACCACCAAGGAGGTGGAGGTTCAGGCGCGATCACAGACTTTGAAGCATTCCTCACCGTGCGGCGCCAAACTATACGCACAACTGGGAAGACCCAGCAAGGAAACGCGGGAAGCAAACACACCCACCATTTCTCCCATCTTTGTGCTCCACGAGACTGTATCAGTTGAATCACACAATCACGTGTCAGAGTAGGTTTTGGCATCCGAATTCTTGATGTGGTGGGCTCCATTCTCACTCCAACTTCAGGTTAACGCTACAAATTGAATTACGGTAGGATTTAAAATACATTGGAAGTTTTGTAGAGAAGATATGGGGCACTGGTTTTCTTGAAGTTTGTGCGATGCAGTGCTCACCCGGACAATTCAGTTCGTTGCGGCCTTTGTGATCGGTTCACGGCTGTAGCTGGTCTATACCAGCTAGCTATTTAAATAGAGTTGTTCCACCAGCTAGATGACGACCCCCAATTTTTTTCTATCCCCAGGTCTCAATTGTAATAACTTTGTGCTCCAAGTTGGTCGTACAGTCTCTCAGAGTCATTATTATACACTTGGCGTACATCTCCCCCTCTCCTCTTCACCACCGACAAACCCTCGACCCATCAAGCCGTTACTATGGGAATCGCGGATCTGTCATGCAGTGGTTATGTCCAGAGTGGGGGTAAGCTGCATCGTCGATGTGTATCCTAGAGTGTTCTTGACACTTTGGCTCTATGCCCAGCGCATTCTCCAGGAGAGCAACACGCGGGGGAGGGGACGTACTCAAAAATCGGCACCACCAGCTACCACTAGTACCACTCAAGTCAAAGCCAGTTCCAGTCGTAACAACCGGCTCGCTGCCACGACGTCGACAGTCCCGCGGGCTAGGTCGGGATGGTCCGGCTTTTCAGACTTCACGATTCGCTTGCCTGGTCCACTTGGAAGCGTGTTGGGACGTTATTAAGAGTGGGACCAATGCCGGTGGTCAGGGTTTGGTGTGGATCGCCTACGGGGACAATGGATGGCTATCCATGCTGTGGTTTAATTACGTGTATATATTTTACGGCGTGTGCCTCGGGCTGGGTGCTCAGATGTACTGCATTATTGCGCGGATCATTGGTCTGTGTCACTCTCCTATTACTGGTTACTCGAATGGTCACGGTTATGCTGGGTGACTTGGTGACGTTCAAGATACGTTCAAGATGGTGAAGCGCCCGTGAACGAAATCGAATATCTCCATGAAGATTGGATCTTGACTTGATCCGGTCTTGTGTAGAAGGTTCGCTTACCTCATCGTCTTCTTACGCTCTTGGAAGCGCTCCTGTGGGCTAGATAAGAAAGACGTAGGGATTGTTCACTAGGCGTCAACTTCATCGACTGAAACCTTGCTTGTGGCGTGTTGTTGTGTGTTCCGCTGTTGCGGGTGAACATGATAGTCATATTTGTAAATACATTACAGCGTCTATATACACGACATAGTGCAGTGCAAGTGCCGAAAATCGACATCGCTGCCTGGTGTGTACAAGAATCTACGGGTGCCAGCCTGGCATCAAAAGTGCTAAAAAGTTTTTGAGAGGTGTGAGACAAACGGTTGGCAACGCGTACGGATGGCGTGAAGGGTGCTATGACATTGCCAGCAGGCGTTGGAGGTTTGTGACACAAACAGGGGACAGACGGGAAATGTTGGGGGCGTCACGTGTTCAAATGCTAAGACGTTTCCAAGAGGCGTGATACAAATGGTGTGTAGGCGGAAGGAGAGCCGGTGTGCGGAAGGCCGGTGTGCGAGATTTTGGTTTGTTGTTATGGCTTTGGCTTGTTGTTATTATCTCTTATTTGTCGTTATTTGCTATTTGCATGAATTTCGACCTGCCATATGACCTTGGCAAGCAAGGTGAAATCCTGTGTGTGTGCTTTCCCACGCGTTACTTTCCTTTTTGATCACAACTTCGGGCTAGACGGGCCACTTCCCCCTCTGCACAAGCCGCAATGACTAAGTAGAAAATGCGATTCCAAAAATGGTCTGACCCTCATTGTGACCTTTGACCGGGGTCAACTGACCCGGACTGACCCGGCTGACTATGACCTATTTGACCCCGAGTCGGGCTGACTTGTACAAGACTGGCAGAGACAAGGGAACCAGTTGGCGCAAATGGTAGAGCAGAAAGATAGATGTGTGGTGCGCTCTTTGCCATAACCCCCCTCAAATACCGTACGAATACGAAGGTATCATTGACAAATGACCTCAAATGCTCTAGCTCCATCTGAGGAACCTGCGACGATCGCGGTTATTAGTATATCTCCTTCAACAAATAAACAATTGATTTATACTCACATCGTGACCGGAGGCCAACCACACCTTGAGCACGCCGCCAAAGCAAGACCCACACAATCCGTCAAACTAAGGGCCTCCAACCAAAAGAGGAGTTTCTTCTCGAAGAAAACTCAAAGTTTTCCAAACAGATTGGTTTCGAAACCAATACGTTCCAAAGATCGTCCCAGAAACGACAGGTATACAACAGAGCAGGTGGGATGTGCTTATCAACGCGAGAGGGAAGGTCTAGCATGCTCCTTACTCTTACGCATCCCGCTCATCCCGCTTTTCAAACCCATTCGGAATTTGCACCGACGATAGAACCCCACTCCCAAAGTACGACCCTCGTGCAGAGCGGACGAGCCAGTACCCGAATTACAAATAGCCCGAGCACCACCGACGCTGATCGAGAGCCGAACTGCGAGCACGTGGACACTACTCACGGTGTGTGAACAGGACAGACGTTAGGATTCTCCGTCTATCGTTTGGTGTGCGTCCGTCTGCCCACTTTCTCCCGCCCCTTTCTTCTGACAGGACATGTCAAGAACATTGGATCCTGCCTGAAAAAGATCGTTAGGCTGAAGGACGCGTTCAAACGGCCCTTACTCTCGGGCGAGGTGGGGGGAGGCGCTTACAGCCGTGCCTACGTCCGCGCCTACCTCTGCTATCGCCCCAACCTCTGCGCCCGCTGTATCTGCCCGACCTAGCAACAGAAGTGGTGGCGGCGTGAGCAGACGAAGGGTTGTCCCGGACGCTATCCCTCCTCCCGCTGGCGCCATTGATTGGGTTCTTTTTGCAGCGGCTACAACCCGAGCTCTCCAAGCGGAGTGATCCCGGTATGTCTGTGTTGCTGTATTGTGTCATATCCATTGTCCTCTTGCACGCACCGGAGGCGCCTCTGCGTGTGTACCGTCCTGTTACCCCCAACTTTGTTCATAAACATTGAAATCACCACGGTACACCAGCCGTCTCTTTGCTAGATCTGGATACGACCTCGCCTTGATCACGAGAATAGCGAAGCCTCTATAGGTTTTCAACTGAGCTAAAGACAGTGGAAACGGACTTCATCTCCAATCACTTGCACATCTTGTCCTTATTCACGTTACCCACGCAGCGGTGTTCCTAACAACCATAACTATGAAGTTCGACCTACTTTCAACCTAGTGCGTGTACATTGGCCGCATCACGCTCTTTTTCCTGTGATCTGCCTTCTGGTAGCCGTTCCTGTAAATCACCGCATTTTAGGGCCAAGTCCTCGATAAGCGTGTCGTATCGTGCACAAGGCTTCAGTCGCCCTGCTACCATGTCAAACTCCACTAGCTAACCGCTTTGACACTTAAACACTGGAGCAAAGAGGATAAATATCATACAGTGCTCAAAACCAAAAAAAAAAAAAAAAGTGTTGCTTGATCGATGTGATACAAGGATGCACTCCCCGGTTATGAAGCTCACAACCCCCCCCCCCCCCCCCCCTCCTCTTCTGTCGCAACTTCTTACGGGGCTTATTCAATAGGACGCATGATTTATAAGAATGGCGAAGGTGGTAATGGTACAGAGAGAATATTACGATGTCATGCACGTTGCGCATATCTGAAGAATGCTTCAACTCGTCAGGAAAGCATAGTGATAGAAGCGGAGAAGCATACAGCATGAATGGTGGTTGAGTAACTCAGCGGAAAAGGCAATTTGGAGTATGGATTCCATCACGGTAGCCGCAGTGGGAGCACCGTGATGTGATGAAGTCGATGCCGGAGCCCTCGATATCGGTCCCTTCATGGGAAGGAAGGGGGACGGTAGACACTGAAGTCTCGAGCTTGAAGTTGGTAGGTGAGGACATGGTCGGGACAAATACAGCGACGCAGGAGACGGAGCTGGAAGAGTCAAATACGGTGTGCATGGTAGATCAGTTGATGTGCTCAGAAAACTAGAGGGATAGGGTCACTGTACCTACCCTTTTATCGTCTTGGAGTTGTGGCTGTCCCCAATATGACCCAGAGGCTGCGCCCGGTGTGGCCTGTGTGGGAGCGGACGAGACGTGAACGAACGTCACTGGCACATGACACAGACGGTCACCGGTCTACAACCCGCACTCATCAGATATAGCATCACAGCTCTTCCCTACTTTCTTACATTCTTCGCGCATAGACTTTTATATTGCCTCAATATATCCTGGTTTTACCTGACCGATCCCACAATTTTCTCGACGCAGGGTCCCTAGCTAGTATGTAACACCGGAGAAGGAAACATCATACACCCAGACGTGTTGTGAATGGGCGCGCTTCCTTGGGGCCGACCGCCACCTGTGCCAACCTACCACTCCTGCACACACTGTAATTCCCTGCATCATTTCAGACGTATTCTCCGAACTCAGATACACTAACCCTCTCGATAATTCAATCGTATTGATGCTGTGGAGTCCCCTTTGCCGACAAGATTAGGGGCTGTGACTCTCCCGGTGCCGCCGCCCTCCTACTTCAAGGGAGCTCGAAAGCGTTAAGGACTATCAAAATTTGAAGTCGTCAAATACCTCAGCCCGGTAGTAGTACGCACACCTCTGGAATTCTTGGTGAGGCAACTGGACCGGTAGGCCGTCATTTTTTTGTTTTTACTCTAATGGAACATGGGAAATTGGCCGGTCAGTCATGCTCGTGAGACTCATTCTAAAAGGCTGGCTAATCTGTTTCTGTTTCTCTGGGTTAGGTCTACAAAGTATCCTTCCAAATACCCCATCCGATCGAATGACCGCAACTAGCGGCAGCATAGTCTTCGAGCGAATGGATGAGGCAGCACGTGCTCGTTCCTCTTTCGTGCCACCCCCCGTCTTGAACTCATCCACCAACCCCAGATCGGGGTCGAGCTCTATGATTCTGGGCCATCTGGGCACATGTCCCCTTGCCGTAATCGCTTTCTCAACTATCGCACCATCCACTCTCGCGCCATTTACCCTGCTAACAAGCGAGTTTCCTACTCGATAGGTAAGAACGTTTTTATTTCGCCCATCCGCAATGCAGTAATTGGTAAAGGATCGATTCATGTTTTTTCGACATTACACCCTCCATTCCCAATCGGGAAACACGAAGTGCTTCCCGCCCAGTCTTTATGCAGTTGAATAACTTCATTACATTTTCACTATTTCGACTTCGGACCCTTAGTACGCACAAGAGCCAGTACACTTCGACAACGTTGATTCACTGTGCCACGCGCCGGTCCCCTTCCCCTCCGGGCGCTACATCAAACCTTAAAACGGAGAACAAAGCAGTGACCCTCAAAGAACAACATGTCGCATCGCTTGAGCAATCTTCATGAGTCATATTCTCCTAAACAGAGGAGAAAGTCCAGTTTCTTTTCGTTATCTCGCTTGATATATACACACCATGTCCCAACATCCACAAATCAGGCCGGAGGTCGTTAACGACATCAATATAAAAGTACGTGTATATCCAAGTAGGTGAGGGTATGTCGCGCTGAGCCAAGCGAACGACAGTTCGTCTCAGCTGTGGGATGCGGTTCACACGAAGTCTACTTCAAGACCAGACGCACGACGAGGTTCTCCATTCTTCTGGCTGCGTTTGCGATTTTTGTCAAGAAGGACGTCAATCACTTTCGGTGCGTTCTTCTACGCCCGCTTGACTTGGACAATACCAAATACTCTCCACGTCAGACGCTGACGGATATCTTTACTGTAACCAGTTTTTCGTACGACGGGACTCAAATTAACGGTCACGATACGCCCGGGTCTCTGGACATGGAAGATAACGGACGTGTTCTTTTCATATGTATCTTCCTTTGTGCATCCCGTTCTGATTGACTTTCTATAGGCACCATTGACGTGATGATCTTGCAAATATCGTACAGTATCTCGGTTCTCCTTACCTGAATCGTCTCTGATCTTCGATCCAGTGGTTAGCGGGTTTCAAGTCCTAACAGACCCCCTTATAGTACAGAAGAGAGCTTTGTAGAGTGTTCGGCCCTCCTATGCTGATTTTTTGATACCGGACGTCACCAATGTATATGCTTGAACCCGCTACTTGTATAGTACAAACATTGCTTAGTTTAGATGCCCTGTCTCATCTTCCGACGTTCGTGCTTTACATTTTCCCAGTTGATTCTGTGAGGTCAAAGAGACGGTGGAAAGGTGCGTCGCCTGGCGACCAAATGACAAACGACCGATGATGAAATGGTTGGGACGAGAAGGGCATACGCGTTGGATCCCCATCCTGGGAACTTGGGTCAAGTTTCTAATCATGAAAGGTAGGAAAGGTACTCCAGAACAGACATCGAGTCTCACACAGTCGAAGGCCGAACCGCAAGGTCGGATGTAAAATAGTAAAACCCGGGATCGTCATTACAAACAATTCCCCCCCAACAACAATGCCGAAAAGATGCGTGCGATATATTTATTGCTAAATTCGTAGCGTTACATCCCCGAGAATACAGTGCCCCTCCTAAGTAATTGTACAGTACAACAACAACGGACGAAGTGAATAAATAACGAAGAAAAACATAATAAAAGTAAGTCCCATCGACGCACTGCGACTATACCTCGGGACGCGAACACTCCTTTCGTAGGCCTTTGGTGCGGCGCAGGGGCTTCGCTCTGGATCTCAATCTCCGGCGCTTCACCTTGGGCTCTCCAGACGCCTCCGTCTCAGTCTGTACGGGAGGCCGCTCTTCGTCCGAATGGCCCGTGGGGTCATAGCCGAAAAACTCGCGGTCGGGCAGGTCGTCGGGGTGCGAGCGAAAACCAGCATTGCGGCGCATGCGCACGCGCTGGGAGGGGGTAGGTATGGGTTCTGAGGGCGCGACGACGAAGGGATAGCGCTCCTCGTCGGGGCGATCGCTGTACTGCGCGAGGGCAGAGTACTCGCGGACGTGCACGCGCTTGGCGACCTCGCCCATGGAGAGCCAGCCGACCTTGATGAGGCGGAAGAGGGCCTTGCCGCTCAGCACGCCGTGGTTCTTCTCTGGGTTGCGCATGTGCCAGTCGGACGCGATGAGCGAGGGCAGAGGGTCGAAGACCTCCGGGGCCTTGCTTGTGCTTGGCTGCGGCTCGTACGCAAAGTCGCGCACTTTGATGCCCGCCGCCTGCAGCGCGCGGATGCGCTCCTCCGGCGTCGGCTCGATGTATTCGGGGACGTCGAGGGCGATTTCGGTCGGGGCGGGGGAATTGAGCTCGGACGGCGAGGGCTCGGGGGTGGTATCGATAGGGGCCAGAGTGAAAATATGCCGCTTCCTCGCAGGGGCTGGGAGCTCTGCGGATGGCGATGGTACAGAGGTTGGTTCTGAGAGTGCAGAGGAGGCCATTGGAGTGGGTTGGGAGATAGGCTCAGATGTTTCTACGTGGCGACGCTTTCCCAGTAATGAGGGGGGGCGACTGATCGAAGGTGATGGGGTTATAACTGCTGGGCAGGATGTAGTAGCGGTGATGGCAGCCTTGGTGGCATCAGACATGACAACGTCTTCATCGGCAGGAGAATGTGACGGGACTAGGCCCAATGTGCTTAGCAGACGACGCAATTGCATAGGGAGTTGTGTCCTTGTGGTGATTATGGCGAGTGTTGTTGTTGTTGTCGTTGAAGGAACAATTGGGAAAATGTGAAGGGGAAGTCACACACTCGGACTAAGATGTTGTGGGCGTGGTCTAGCGGTTATAAATTGGGGAGAGACACGCTTTGTTATTGTGGATATCGCCACAACAATGGAGACACGACGATGTCAAACGAAATTCCACAAAGGCTCTAATGTGGGGAGTAGCTGAGGGGCAGACCGCGTGCGGCTTTATATGTCGACAGATGACTGTACATGCGTGAGGCGTGAGGCGCATGAGGTGTGATGCTGTACGGCCTGTACGTATGGCTACACCTGTGGTCATAATTACTTGATTCCCTAATTCGGATCACAACCGGAATCGGCGGTTCCGAGTCGGGTCTCGGTCATCCGCAGTCTCGGACGCAGTCTATCTATCATAGTCTGGAGTCTCCAGACAAGCAATAATGCACCAATGAATGGAACAAGGAGCCACCTTCTCAGAACCCCTCGCATCGAACTGTAAATCCAGACTTTGCGGACCTGGGTTGAAATCTCTAACACAGCGCGCCAGTCCATGACTCACTAGGGAAAACACCCACGGACATCCATGAGCGCCAGTACAGTACATGAGCTGGCCAGTCCGCGATCGCTAGTTCAGGTAATGTTCGGAACATCGCCACACTGTTCCTATCGGCAGCACGACGGTCATTGTTGTCCAGATAAATGACACGTCAGTACTATCCATACAAGTGTATCTCAATCTGTTACAGAGACACGCCCCTCCACCTCCACGTTGCGTCATTACGTGAGGCCCAACCGGCGAAACAAAAAAGGATTCATACTCACCAAGACTCAACACCAACAATATGGTGGGCCCCAACACGGATTTTCACACTCCGGGCAAAGATGCCCCGAACTCCATCCGGATATCACGCGCCATGCAGTCACGACTCCATTTCCACAGGGAGACCCTCTGCCTTCCAAGCCTCGATTCCCCCGACGATATCTGTCGCGTTTAGTAATCCGATATCCTGCAGTGCCGCCGCAGCCAAGGAACTTGTGTAGCCCTCGTGGCAAAACACGATCACTCTTAGGTCATACCGCGTCGCAATGTCCAGCCGCCCATCCACCGACCGCGGATCAAACCGCCACTCGAGCACATTGCGCTCGATGATCATCGCGCCGGGGATGTGCCCCTGCGTCGCGCGCTGTGCCGCCGGACGGATGTCGACGAGCAGCACGGGCACCTTGATGTCCGTGTCGCGGAGCTCCGCGAGCGCCTGGCGCGGGAGCAGACGTTGGAGGCGCGTGCGGGCGATGGCGAGGGTCTCGTCGATGCCGCGGGAGCCGGGGGGCGGGCGGGAGGGATCTACGAGCTCCTGTGCGCACTTGTGGAGGACGTCCCAGAGCGCGGTCTCGTCGTACGCGGACCAGCCGAGCCCGCGCACGCGCGCGAGCCACACGGCGCCGCCGTCCTGCTGCGGCTGCGGCGTGACGTGGCCGATGAACTTGGACATGGTGAGCAGCGCCGCGCGCTGCACCTTCGTGGCATCGCTCCCGCAGATCAGCAGCGAGGTGTCGCCCGCACCGGTCGTGGCGACTGCGATGAGGTACGCCTTGTCCTTGAGCATGCCCGTGGGGCTCGATGCGAGGTGCGACGCGACGAGGCGTAGGAAGCCCCCGTCGTCCTTCTTCGAGAGCGTCAGTGCGACCCCGTAGTGCGTGTTGTCGGCTGTCTTGAGCTTGCGCACCATGCGCACTGCGACGTGGGCGGCTACTTGATCACGAACGTTGTCGAGCGTGCGCAAGGGCGTGCCTTCACCCTCGTCGTTGTTGTCCTGCGAGTATACCGGTGTAGTGATACTGCTAGTAGAGAGGTCTCGACGATGAAAGGCTCTGTATGGCCCTTCCATGGCTGGAGAGACGCCATAAGAGGTAGGGGATGACTCGTTTATCGAAGATGCGGACATGAAGTGCTTTGAGTAAAGACTAGTAGATCAAGGCTCTTTTATCGAGTTGGTGGCCCAATAGTAGAATGCTAGTAAGTAGCAGGTCTAATCCTATCCTAGGACAGCCGGCCAAGTCCAATCAGGGTTGGTGCCCGGGATTTTCGCCGCGACTTGACTAACACAATACGGCGACCATGTCTGACACACTTCTCATAGATCTCCACGTAAAATACATCCAGAACCTTGGAAAAGTAGGCATCTCTTACGGAAAAACCACACACACTACTCACCGCGTCGGTCGCAGAACAAGGATGACCTGACCTACCACATGACGGCCCATCTCCGGATGAACGCGGTCTATTGGGGCGTCACCGCGCTTTGTATAATGAAGCACAAGGATGCGCTGGATGCGGAAGAGACAATAAAGTATGTGATGAGCTGTTGGGATGACGAGGCAGGTACGCCACGCCACGTCTGCCGCCCCCGTTCTTCGCTGTCCGTCCGCGGACGAGCAGCGGCTGACACCACGATCGTCAAAGGCGCCTTCGGCGCGCACCCAGGGCACGACGCCCACATCCTATCGACGCTCAGCGCCATCCAAGTCCTCGCAACGCACGACGCCCTCGCGCGCATCGACGCACCGCGCGTAATCGACTGTACGTCCTGTCCCTCCCCCCCCCCCCCCCCGTACACGCCATTTGTTCATTCGGGTGCCGCAAAAAAAAAAAAAACAGTTATTCTGGGCCTGCAGCAGCCCTCGGGCATCTTCACGGGCGACGCGTTCGGCGAGACGGATACGCGCTTCCTGTATTGCGCCGTATCTGCGCTGTCGTTGCTCGGCGCGCTCGACAGGACTCGACCGCGCGCGCACCGTGGCGTACCTTGCCGCGTGCCGGAACTTCGACGGGGGCTTTGGCCGCGTCGCCGGTGCCGAGAGCCACGCGGCGCAAGGTGCGTCCTTGGATCCCTTACTTATACAACCCCCCCCCCTCCTAACCCCCTGCCCCCTTCCGCCGCGCAGTGTGGGTGTGCACGGCTGCACTCGCGATCCTCGATCGATTGGACGTGATCGACGTGTCGACGCTCGGATGGTGGCTTGCCGAGAGGCAGCTGCCCAACGGGGGGCTGAACGGGCGACCCGAAAAGCTCGAAGATGTGCGTGACACGCATATGCGTGTCCCTTTCCTGCTGACCCGCAGGACTAGGTATGTTACAGCTATTGGGTGCTCTCCTCCATGGCGATCCTGAACAAGCTCACGTGGATCGACGCCACGGCGCTCACGCGCTTCATTCCTCTCGGCTCAGGTGTGTTTGCTCTTTCGGCGTTCTTGCGCGTGTTTGGTCGTCTTGCGTCCTCAGGAGCGGTCCTATCCACCCCCTTAGGACCCGGACGGCGGTGGTATAGCGGACCGCCCGGGTGATATGGTGGACGTGTTCCACACGCTCTTTGGCGTTGCAGGCCTTTCGCTGCTTGGTTACCCTGGGCTGGAGGACCTCGACCCGGTGTATTGCATGCCGGCGAGCCTTATCGAACGTTTAGGGCTCAAGAAGGGCTGGAAAGCGCTACCGCGGCGTGAGGCATGAAGGCCACCAAGTGGGCGTAGGCCTCACGTATCCTCACGACTTGCGGAATACTCGTTTTCGGATCATGTATGTAGTATCATCAACATGTATTACCGCGTCTCTCGACCAAGAAGAATTAGTATGGAAGCACACTACCCCAATTGCCGGATATGTCATTACGCCATACTGCAGACACGCTTCTCAGGCTACCGAAATGAAAATATTCATCTCAACCCCAGGGAACAAAAGGAAAAGGTATGTATGCGGGCGTCTTTGAATCGACCCAAACACTACAACGTACAATTTACGGAAAGCAAAGAGAGACGAGACAAACTAAGGGAATTTAAGCTAAAGCGCACGGTGCATGGAAGTGTCGATCTACGAGAACTTCCACCTGTGGTTACAGTTTGTGCAGCTGTCACGAAGGTCAAGGATGAGGAACGAATGGGATATACGAAAAAAAAAAAAACGCACGTTACGAAGGTCTGTTGATAGAACAGTCAGCGTATCAAGCATCAAAGAGTTGAAGATCGAAAACTTACAGTCATCGGTTCGTCAGCGCTCCGTGTTTGGGCTTGGCGGTAACGACATTTCCTCTGATATAAGAGAGGCGTGATAAGACAGGGAGTAAAAGATCGCTCAAATAACCTTCGCACCTGCTTGCATCGGCCACACTGGAAGGCATCTGTCTCCGCCTGCTTTTCGCCTGCACCGAGAGATAAGAACAAGTTGTCTTCTTCGATCTTTGCGTCAGCTGCCTTGCGTTCCTCCGAGGCCATTTCCTATGAGACAGACACGTCAAAAAAGAACTCGGTCTCTCCATTTGAAAGACAAGACAGACCTGGCTGGTCATTTTTGCAAACGTCTGGGCAGGTATATCACCAGCTGTGACGCTCCTGCGCAAGCCGGGGTTATTCTTATCTTTGAGATTTACAAATAGCATTCGGATCTTTGATTTGTAAGTCGCGGTGGTTCCCTTGCAATCCTTGCACACCGTCTCTTCTACCGTGCGCGCCCGTTGCCAGTATGAGATCGGATGCTGCGCATTATGTAAGCCGTAGTCATGGAGAGGCGCTTGCCACGGGCAACGCGTACGGAAACCAGATTCGAGCGCGAGCGCATCATAGAGCATTTCGATGCACTTGTCGCGTGTTTTGTCGCCGGTGATGGACGTGCTCACACCGTCGCCTTTTGCCGAGCGAGCACCGTTGTTGGAGGTCGTCGGGGTTGACGGTGGCACCGAAGCGGTCGACGCTTTGCGCGGCGGAGGAGCTAAGACAAAAAAAAAAAAAAATACGGGGTCAGACCTCCGTAATTCATACCGCATATAAAGCGAGTTGGCGCACGCACCTGCGGCTTTCGCGGCCCCCTTGGAGTGCGTACCGGCGGCCTGCTTCTCCTTGTCTACTGCCGTTTTCCACGTACGCACGATTTCTTTGGCGAGTTCGGAGACGTCCTTTGATGCATGCGAGCGCAGTTTCCCGACGGCAAGGCCGGCTTTGCTCTCCTGGAGAGGGAGAGACAGTGTGAGCGCAGCAATGCAAGGAAATTACACGACAATGAGACGCACTCTAAGTACGGCCTCTGTGATCTTGGCCTCCTTCTTCAACACCTGCAGGACATCGACGGTTTCCTGTGTCAAATGGGTAAGAAAATGTAAGCAAAAATCACGGATAAAACGGGACGGTGGGGACATACCTGGTCGGTTGAGGCTTGCTGAAGTGATTTTACTAAGCGTTTGAGCTCAGCTATGTCCGACATGTTCTACGGCCCTGATTTATCGTTGGATCTAGCTATCTACGGTACGTACAGCGTTCTGTACGGTACTTCGTCTTTGCCGCCGAGCTCACGCTTGAAAGAAAAGCGTAGCAGGCCACGGCCACTCCCACGGGCGGACATCCACAATCAGCGACCAAACAAGCGTCAATAATGTGTAATCACTAGAGAATGGGCTAACCCTAACCCCAACATGGCTGGCGAGGGTCCCTCGTCGTCAACGTCAAAGCACAGACGCGAGCTCTTTGGTTGGCTCAGCTATGCCTTTGCCAGTGAGGTCTTTGTAATCGTCTCTCTCACTCTCTTCCTTCCGATATGTCTCGAGCAATTTGCCCGCGACAACGGGTTCCTGCTCCCCGACAAGACGATTCCTTGTACATCACGTCCCTCACCGCCTTCCGGCGTAACGGACGAGGACGAAGCGAGATGCGTAGTCAAATTGGGATGGGCCTGGATCGATACTGCTAGCTTCAGGTGTGTTGGGTTCGAGTCCTGGATGTCCTCCTGGTATGGCGTCCGCAGCTAGCTCACCGATTGCAGCCTCTACACATATTCACTTTCTGTTGCGCTGCAAGCGTTGACTGTCATCTCTATGGGCGGAATCGCTGACAGGGGTGCGCTTCCATTTCGTCTGATGCATTCGTACTATCGTAGTAATACTATTGATACAGCCTCGTACCGCAAGCCTCTGCTCTTCGGTTTTGCTGCGCTCGGTTCCATTTCGTCCCTCTGCTTCTTCCTTCTCCCTTCTTCTTCCCCAGTATGGCCGCTTGCCGGTCTCCTCTCCGTTCTGGCCAATATCGGCTTCAGCGCATCTATCGTCGTGCTCAATTCCTACCTGCCGCGCCTCGCAGCCTCGTCCCTTCCCTCGTCGGACCACGGCGATACAGAGAAGCTGTCCCGCGCAACTGCGCGCATTTCTTCGCTCGGAATCGCGCTCGGATACACAGCCGGTATCCTGTTGCTGCTGGCCGTGTTAATTCCGGTCCAGCTTGCTGGAGGGTCGACTACGGCGCTCCGATTCGCCATTGGCGGCTCCGGGGCTTGGTGGGCGCTTTTTTCTGTACCCGCTCTTATCTTCTTGCCCGGCGCGAGCGCATCTCAGGATATACCGAGTAGCGGTGTCACAGAAGAGCGCGAAGGTCTCCTCGCGGACGACCATCCGGAGACGGCGTCTGCACTGGCGGTTAAATGGACCGTGCGACAGGAAGTGATAGATGCATGGAAAAGGTTGGGCAGCATGTTGCGTTGGCATAATATTCAGCGACTACGCAACACCTTCCGCTACCTCGCCGCATGGTTCCTCCTTTCCGATGGTATAGTAACGTGTTCCCTTCCATCGTGGTACTCCTCGTGCTAACGACCGACTTAGGGTTTACAACGTTGACCTCGACGGCGCTCCTGTTTGCGAAGACGACCCTTCACATGCCGCCCAGCTCGCTCGTAGCTCGTCGGTGTGCTCACTCCCAGCGCGGGCATCCTCGGCGCGCTCCTGTGGCCTGCCGTCCAGCGTCGTTTCGGTCTCACCTCGCTACGTGTGCTCGTACTCCTCGTCGTAGCCGGGAGCGTCATTCCCGCATACGGCGTCATCGGGCTGTTCGCGCCCCGCGGCGCAAAGTGGGGTCTGCGTGTGCCCGCGGAGATGTACGTGTTCGCGGTGTACTTTGGTGCGGTGTACGGCGCGTTCCAGAGCTACGCGCGGGCGCTGTACGCCGAGATCATCCCGCCCGGGGAGGAGGCTCGGTGGTACGGCCTGTTCTCCATCACAGACAAGGTGCGTCCCGCATTGCTAGTGAAGGACCGCATCGCTGATGGGAGACTGACCCGCAGTGTCCCAGTCGTCCTCGTTTATCGGTCCGCTGGTCGTCGGCCTCTTGGCTGATAAGACGGGCAACATCCGCTATGGGTTTTTATTCCTCGTGGCTATGCTTTGGGCGGCGCTGCCGGTCCTGGCTGGAGTGGACGTCGAGCGTGGGCGGACGGATGCGCGCGCGTGGTCGTCCGGCGATGATGGCCGCGAGGCGGAGGGTGACACAGTTGCATAGCCGGATAATGGTTGAGGGTACTCGTTGGGTTGATTCTTGTGAGTGATACACATACGGGCTATTGGCAACTCGATATATTTGTTGGAGACATTTCCTATTTATTTACGGGGTTTTGCAGCTCATTTACTGAGTAAGTAAAACATGAGTAACACGGAAATGCCATAAGTACTAATTATAGTACTAATTGCTTCACGGGACCTTTGTTTTTGAACAAACGATTCAGTGCCCGGGCCATCCTCTTTAGATTAGTAAACAAAATATCTCAAGATCGCGACGCTTGTCCCAAGTCGAACGCCGACGCAAACCTGTAGAGCATCGCGGTCACCGTGACCATGTCCATAAACGGTGGATGCATCACGATGCCTGCGCCAGCCGAGCGAAGAAAATGAAGCTCTGCATGTACCTCTTCCAACCCTCGATAACGTGTTGGCCGAGTGGGGCGAATGAAAGCAATCACATTGTTGTCGCGATCTTGTAACACGATGTCCTGGCTGTTGATACTTGGTCTCCACCTGTACTGTAAACCATCGGGGCCGTTAAATACCCTGGAATTAGGCATCCGCGGGTCCTGGCGGACAAACTCAGTCATGGGAAGGATGTTCATCCCGATCACAACGCGTCCAAAGCCCCCATCAAGGGCCCATTCAAGTTTGGCCACTCTATCCTCCCTGTTCAGACGTATCGCCCGCCAAAGAGAGGTTATACTCTGGCCCTGTGCGTTGGTGTCGGTCTGGAATCGATAGATGACGCCCCGTGAGGAGAACAACTGGCTCCGTCGGGGATCCTGAGAGGTCCAAAAGAGCACTTCGTTCTGAGTGTGGGCAGCGCCGCTGATTGGGAGCGAGTGGAAATGGGCTAAAGTAGAATTAGATCCGAGTCTGTCTGGAGAATTGCTGTTGGGAGTAATTGTACGAGGGAGCCGGACGAGTCCAGAAGATGTCGGAGGTGGAAATGGAGCTGTCAGAAGTGATGCAGTTTTGAGGCAACCTCTGCAAGACATAGAGCTTACGCTGCCCTTCGAATATGTGGGATCCTGAGAGCATAGCTGCCCTGACGGTTTGTGTATTGGAATTTGCATCCTTGCTACTTGACGGTAGATCTTTCGTGAAGACGTCTCCACGATGAGAATAGAGGCGCTGAAACACTAGTAAGTGCCTACCTGTGTGGAATGGGACCTCACGAATCTCAGGCTTGGAGTGTCGCAGGTGAGTCGCCACTACATCCCCTCGGAGAGTGTCTGATGACTGCATGCATGCAAAGATAAATAAAACCATGTACTGCATAGACTTCTACCCACAGTGGCATCATCGAATCCATCAAGCCGTACCAAGTCATCGTCATGAACGAGGACCATATCGCAACTAGGTGCACTCTGTTCAGTCTCTGTTAGTATCGAATGCGTGGAGAAAAAGTCTACAGTGCTCACTTCGGCGATGTATTCCAGTAGTATGTGAAGAGGGTCCCGGTACTTTGACACTTAAGACGGGGACTAGAAAACGCCAAAAGAGAACTTTACCTCTGGTACAGTCGATATCGGTATAAGTTCCATGTCCGGCTCAAAGTCGGAGCGTTTGGGGCCCGGATTGGGTCCGGCCGCCCCTTTGAGCCGTGGCAATATCATGAGCTTACGAGTAACGCGATACCCTCGTAGAAATATGCACTGGTCCTCAGGTAGGTCCTGGAGTGAGTTCAAGGTAACCCAAGATTCACCGGTCATCACAAATAGCATTCCATCGTACCTTTCCAACGGGGCCACGGTTCAACACAGCCCCTATAATCCGGTCGGGTGAAAAATGCCAGTTGATGTTGGTATCTGCGGCTACTTGAACCTCGAACGATACTCGTGAGTCTGTCTGGCCCTCGAGGAATGCGACATTAGTCCAAGATCTTGCGCGATGAACTCCCGTGACCAAAACGATATCCTCCATCCGGTTAATCCCCATACCAAGCTCTCGGGCCCAGGAAAACCAGCGGTCGATGTGGCTGATCATCCACTCGCCAAAATCTCCGAGTGCTACAGTGTTCTCACACCTTGCTTGTATTGGAAGGGATAGCACGGCGCCTTGCTTTTTTTTTTTTTTTTTTTTTTTTTTGATGAATTTGTATTCCGGAGCAGTAGGTCATACAAAGCCGGTCTGTGTACATAATGTAGACAAGTCGAGAGATTTTTTGGGTACGTAAAGTAATCACGTGCCCGCTTGAGGTCGTATGTAATTAAGTAAAGTGCGTACCCTCCCAGAGGGGACAGGGGTGGTTCGAAAAAAGGTTGTAGATGGAGTGGCCACGTCATGGAAAAAAAAAAAAACGAGACATAAGGGGTTTAGCACTTACGGGGCTGTAGCAGGGGTACAGGGTCTGTGTTTTCTTGCGGTCGAGAGCTCCTTCATCCGGGTTTACGCAGACGTCGACACAATTTGACTTCTTTGAGAACGTCTGATAGTGGGGTGCTGGTGACGTTTGTATCCTGTAGGAACCGACATAGTTGGTAGGTGTGGTCGGTGAACAGGGTGATGGGGTTGTAAGGGGGGTATGCTCAGTCCAGGTAGCTCCGGAGAACCTGGGGGGCGAGGATGGGGCACTCGGTGATGATGTGACGGAGTGAGAAGGTTGTTTGACACACAGGGCAGAGGGATTCCTCCGGTCCGAGGTCTGGCCAGTGCATGAGGGTGTAGTCGGATGTGAATGAGTGAAGGGTTGCTAGTTGCATAGCGGTTGAGTGTGCGCATCAACTGATGTGGATATAGTCTGATGCGGGCTTTTTGGGGGGTATGGCAGCCAACCATAGGGGGTGATTGCGGCCATCGGGTGGGTGTGTGAGAGGGATGGAATGACCATAGGTGCGTGGTGTGTTGGGTTTTGAGAGGGCCAGTCTCCAGTCTTTAGCCCAAGAGGTGAAAGAGTCGGAGCGAATACACTTCCGCATCCAGGTGATGGTGCAAGTTGGGGTGGTGGGTACAGGGTTCTTCCGGCACGCTTCCAGGGCCTGTCTGCAGGCATCGGTGTTGGGAGCTCTCTTGCGGTTGGCAGGTGACCACATGAGGGTGATGCTCGTGTCCCTGGGCTGTGAGAAGAATTCGGAAAGGGCGTGATGCCAGGTAAGTAGTGGTGACTGTGATTTAAGGGAGCGTGTTTGTGTAATGTGGGTGATTGCTCCGATGTCTTCAGAGAGTATGTATATATGAGTGGGTGGGGCACGTGAAAACTCAGCATTGATAATGACCGCTGACTTGGCTAAGCCAATCAACACAGCGTCCGTGGTTTCCATTTCCGTTCCTAAAGTCCAGCTGAACATGAGGGGGGGGGCTGTGGGGAATGTGACATGAATCGCAGTGCCGCCCACGTGTCACAATCGCGTGACACGTGATGTGACAGATGACGTGTCTCGGGGAATACTCGGGAAGTTGACGGAAATTGACAGCTCACCCTCTTGTGACGTGGCTCATGAATTACTACCAGAAAACAGTCCCAAAAACCATAGTATGTACGATATAAAAGCACATAGTACATCGAGTAGGAACCTTGTCTTAGTTTCATTTGTGAATCCAGCCAAGTTTGCTTCACCTTGAAGTAGCAGCGCGTCCCTCTTGTCTCGAACACTTTCCTGGCTAAGTGAAATATCTTAGTCCGACATCACTATCAATCCCACCCTAAGTCCACCTTCTGAGGTTCTACTCTGAACTTCTACCGTCGAAATCCCGAACGTCCCAGCTGGGACGTAACAAAAACTAAGACCATCACCTGGACCTGCGCTCGTTGTGTGCGGTGCTATATCTGAACCTTTGAACTCAGCACGGACAGTGAAGCCAGTCTTAGCGCTTCCGCGGAGCCATCCTGGAACACACGCAATCGACGTTGTTCACCCCGAAACCTTCTCCTGATCGCGCGTTCATCGAACCCACACTAGACCCTACCGACTTTACCGAAAGACGCATCGTCGTACGCAGGACCACCCCTAGTGTAAATAATCTATCTGGTGGAGGGAGCTTCTGGGAAGGATCTTGAGGCTATCAACTCATCGCTGGTAACAGACAAGCCATCGACGTTGAGTACTTTGAATCCGAAGATGCCTGGTACGAAATCTACGGCGAAGGAACAGACTGGTATACGCATAACTCTAGTCGTGTCAACAACCCCGCATTGTGGGGGCTACAGACTCTAGGACAGACATCTCTCGACCCTCACATGTGGCGAACGCACAACGCCAAAGACTCTAGTTCATCATCAGACTCGGAAACGCGGAAGAAAGGAAAAAGACATACTCGTTCCACAGTCCTCCCTCTTACGACACCCATCGTCCCCTACCTCTCAGCACCACCTCCTACGATGACTACGAAACCTACACTCGAGACTGGAGGTCTGAAAGGCCAAGCTCCAAAGGAATTCACCGGGGATAGGCACAAAAGCGTGCAATTCCTACGAGAATTCTATCAGTACAAACGAGTCAACAGAAATCACGAACTTATGGTTGTCCCATACTCATGTGTCAGTCTCGCCTTGTCTTATATACGCGGACCTACGGTTGATGACTGGGCAGATAAAATCAGCCGAGATTTAGACAAAAGCGTAATGACGCTTGTACCTAAACTCAACGAGTCCGACGAATCGCTCTGGACCACCTTCGAGACAGCATTTAAAACTGCTTGGACAGATACACTCAGCAAACAGAACGCTCACCAGCAGCTAGTCTTGCTCACTATGAAAAATGACGATGTAGATTCCTACATTGCCACGTTCAAACGTCTAGCGACAGCGGCGAACTGGGATATTGATGCCAGCGGGACCCTTGAGTTCTTCAGGCGAGGCCTGAAGAAGGGACTACTGATCAGATGTCTCCGCCGACCCAAGATGCTGAAAAATATGAAAGAATGGCAAGAAGCTGCCAGGGAAGAATCACAGAGGTTCTGGACCATCACAAACGCCATCGCACAAATCAATGGCGGAAAGAGCATTCCAACATCGGGGCCTATGCAAACGGCTAAGCCAACTCGACCCTCTAACAACAATCAAGTCGTACCCATGGATGTGGACAATGTCCAGACTGGGGGAAGCAAACCGGCGTGGCAGCGCAAGCGGACACCGGAAGAGAAAGAGAAGTGCCAGCGAGAAGGACGGTGTTTCCGCTGCATGGCCCAGGGACACCTATTGAACAAATGCCCTAAGAAGAACCAAACTCAAAAGGTCAATAACGTGTCCACGGACGAAAAGAAGGAGGATTTAGAGGACAAAATCCCTACAGTGTCGGACGCTAGGAATGTTCTGCTAAAGTTAGGTTCTTCGGAAAGACATGAACTCATCTCAGTGCTCCTCCTCGATACATTGGCAGAAGATGCGGAAGAGATTAATACGCTTCAGAGTATCAAGGAAAATTCCCTGACCTTCCAAGCCGGAGTGATGGGGACGAATCAAAAGATTTGTGTCCTACTCGACACAGGGGCCTCGGGAAATTTCATTGACCATTCAGCAGTAAAACTCTTCGGATTTGTCACAACTCCGATCGGTCAAATCAATGTACGCAACGCCGACGGCACAACAAACGCCGACGGGGCCCTGACACGTCAATGTCTCCTAACTCTATGGGACGGAGTAGAAAAACAAACCCTACCATTCTTCGTCACTAATCTAGGGACTTGTCGAGTGATACTCGGACTCCCTTGGTTCGAACTAAGCAAGCCTGTCATCGACTGGGGGAAGAAGACTTACGACGGAGGGCCATTCCAGCTCGGGCAGGGTGAAACCCAGATCAACGAGACAATAGCCCAGAAGATGGCAATAGCCAGTGGCAGTGGCGCAGACAATACTATGACGCTTCCGGAAGACTACTCGGACTATGCCGTCATCTTCTCAGAAGAAGCCGCACAGAGGTTCCCACCTGAGCGAGAGGATGACCACGCTATCGTCCTAAAAGAAGGGGCACCCGCTAGTCTAGGAACAAAGTTGTACCCTATGAATCTTGCTGAATTGAATCACCTTCGCGCTTTCCTGACCGAACACTTGAGCAAAGGGTATATCCGCGAGTCAAAATCTCCGTATGCATCTCCTATTTTCTTCATCAAAAAGAAAGACGGGAAGCTGCGACCCGTGCAGGACTACAAGGCGCTAAACGCGTGGACAGTACGGGATGAATACCCCCTCCCTCTCATAGAAAGCATCTTAACCTCGCTGGGACATAAAAATCTCTTTACAAAGTTCGACATCCGCTGGGGTTATAACAACATCTGGATCAAGGAGGGCGACCAGTGGAAGGCAGCGTTCAAAACACCGCTGGGCCTTTTTGAGCCATTAGTCATGTTCTTCGGTTTGACTAACTCACCTGCAACATTTTCCTGGGCAATGAATCGAATGCTACAGCCTCTGCTTGACCAATATCCCGGTGAACTCTACGTCTACATGGATGACGTGCTAATTGCCACGGAAGATGACAGAAAATGTCATCGAAACATCGTAAGGGCAGTATTACAGATCTTCCAGCAAGAGAGTTACTTCCTGAAGTTATCTAAATGCGTGTTCGAAGTAAAAGAGATCGACTACCTAGGGATGACCATCAAACAGGGCATCATCCAGATGGGCAGTGATAAAGTCTCGGGACTCAGAGACTGGCCGCAAACACTATCGACAGTCAGACAAGTACGCTCCACTCTGGGAGTGCTGAATTACCAAAGACCCTTCATCAGGGACTTCGCGAGTATCGCGAGGCCACTGAACAATCTCCTTAAGAAGGACACCCCTTTTCTCTGGACTACGGAACATACTGAAGCTCTGACAAAGTTACTCGACATAGCAACTAGCCGTCCAGCACTACGGCAACCAGACCCCAGCCTTTCCTACGAGTTGCAAACAGACGCCTCCGCTTATGCCAGTGGTGCAATCCTAACGCAGAAAGATCATAGGGGAAAACCCCAGGTTGTCGGATACCTCTCGTGCACCTTCTCAGACGCCGAAAAGAACTATGATGTCTACGATAGGGAATTTCTAGCACTGATCAGAGGGCTAGAACACTGGCGGCACCTTTTGGTTGGGGGTCCCTTCCCCGTAATGGTCTATGTCGACCACGCAAATCTACTATATTACAAACATCCCCAAAAGATTAGCAGACGTATAGCCAGACTGGTGAATATTCTGGTGGACTACAACATACAGCTCGTCCATCGACCCAGTCATTTACTGCAAGCGGACCCTCTCTCTCGCCATCCAGGGTTCGCAGAAAACGACCCCTCTGACAACGCATATACCGTGGTCTTACCACCTTCCCTTTTTATCACCGCAATCGCAATCTCAACCCTGGACGACTGCCTATGGAGCACACAGCTGATCCATCAAGATGAACTCATGTGCTTGACCCGGTCATTCGACCTCATCAGAGACGATGACCTGTTCTTCCGCGATTCCCGTCTGGTCATTGTGGACGATGCCAATCTTAGACGGGGGGTGATTTCATCCTTTCATGACCCACCCACAGCAGGGCATGCAGGAATCGCGAAGACCCTTGACGTGCTACAACGACATTACTGGTGGCCCAAGATGAAGGAAGACATAACAGAATACGTAAAAGGATGTCTTCCATGTCAGGCAAATAAGAACATACCAGGGAAAGTCAAAGTACCGATGTTCCCCATTATGCACAACGAAACAGTTCTTCCATTTCAAGTCATGGCAATGGACTTCATTACGAAGCTGCCTAAATCTAAGGGGTACGACACGATATTGACGATTACCGATCAGGGATGCACAAAATGCAGTATCTTCATAGCCTGTAACGAGTCCATCAACGCACTAGGAGTGGCTAAGCTCTACTTAGAAAAGGTCCTCCCACACTATGGCCTGCCATCCCGAATCATATCAGATCGAGATCCACGGTTCACGGCTAAGGTATTCAAGGAACTCACGAAGACGTTACAAATAGAGCAAAATATCAGTACGGCTTACCATCCCCAGACTGACGGTGTTACGTCTACCACGGACGTTCGTCTGACTTAGACGCTGTTGTAACATGGGTTCCCTTTGGGGTACCAATGGTGGTTGCAGGAGACTTTGGGGAATATGGCGGGATGTCTCTGATAGGCACCGGCCGAGTCGCGATAAGTGTAAAGAGGAAGGTCGAGAGGCACACCAGGGGGAGGGCTGTCAACCTTGCGTACGTATCTCCACCGAGGGTTGTTGACGATGTAATAGCAATGGGTTGGCCTAGCGGTACGAGAGTTGAGGTATTCGAATACGAGGTGACACGTGGTTTCAGGTGGGTAAGTCACGGTCGACGAGTCTACCATTCACGAGGAAATATGGAGACGAAGTCACGGGGATCCCTTCTTGGTCGCGATGGGATATGCCGGAGCTAGTTCACTTAAGGACACTGCGAGTCCTTAGCACAGAAGACGAGTAGAGGTAGTGGTATTGGAAGAAGACCAAGATGGGGATCCTGGTCCGTACTACTGTGAACTTAAATACAAGTAAGGGAGCCAGTTCTAGCTCCGCTCGAACTCGTACTGAGCCAATAGCGTAAGTAGCGTAAACTAATAATAGAATGCGCAGTTGTCGTCGTAATTCGAGTCGCATACAACAATAGAGAACATCAGTCAGCATAGTAAGCCATGTCACGTACAACAATAGAAGTCATCAGTCAGCCAGGGCACGAGGCAACAAGATCCGAAGTCCATGACACATTACTCCTGACATACCGAGTCATCGCGAATACGTCAGAGTCCACAACCGGGCCGGGCAGTCCGCGGACGAAACGCAACAGACGGGCAGTCGGAAAGAACGAACCAGCATCTCGAGCAGTACCTACGAATCTTCGGAAATCACCGAAATGATTGGGCTAAATGGTTAGCAATCGCCCAGTATGCACTCAACGCATGGAAATCGGAAACCACAAAGAAAACCCCATTCGAGCTTCTTTTCGGATTCAATCCGAGAGTCCACCAACCATTGAATACTAAGACGAATGTGGAAGCCGCCACTGATTGCCTGGAGAAGCTCAAAGATGTTTGGGAGAAGGCACATGAGGCCATGAAGAAGGCGCAAGAATCTTGGGTATCTGAGTCCAAGTTCAGCGGATATCGAGTCGGCCAGAAGGTGTGGCTTGAAGCGAAGAATTTAAAAACGACTCACCCTACCGCAAAGCTGGCTCCGAAGAGATACGGACCCTTCCTCATCGCTAAAGAAGTTTCACGCACTTCCTACCAACTCGTCCTCCCAAAGCACTGGAAAATTCATAATGTCTTCCACGCCTCCCTCTTGATGCCCTACGTCAAAACGCCACTCAATGGACGGACGTTCGAAGAACCGTTACCGGATATAGTCAACGGAGAAGAAATGTGGGAAGTTGAGGAGGTTAGAGGGGAATGGAAGGTTGGTTGTAAACGGACAACGCAATATCTGATCCATTGGAAGGGATACTCGGACGCTCACGACAGCTGGGAACCAGAATCAGGCGTTCACACCCCAGAACTAGTTCAGGAGTATAAAGACCGTGTTGCAGCGCTAGAAATCAACACCATTCAGATGGACCCCTTCGGTTACGGACCCCGCCACCCTCCTCAGCACTATCGTGTGCAGCACTGGGAATTGTCTCTCTCGGCTACTGATTTTATTGAACGCCAGGTAGAAGCTTGGTTGTGGGTAGCTAATGATCACGATGCCAGAGCCGACACTCCACGCACTAGAGACGATTCCTTCGGCTACGCTACATATCGAGAGCCAGACGGTTGCTGGCGTCGTCACTCTAAAGCTAGAGCTATTCGGCGAGAGAGACTGCAACGAGATAAGGTAGAAGAACTCGTCGCGGAACGAATCCGTCTTCACGGAGTTTATCCGGATGACGTCCCGCCTCCCATCATCTATCCAGAAATAACCCCCTCTCCTATCCTAGTCGCGGGTACTACCGCGGCACCTTCCACTGTCTCCAGTCTCACCTCATCCGACCCATCCGCTGAATCCACATATGTAACACTGTCGACCACGGGGGCTGCCGAGGGAGCAGCAGCAGCAGACTTTCGTCCCGCCTTCAAACCGGGGCCAGAGCACCCAGGAGTCAGATGGCGTGTCTCGAGGCGTACGGAACCGTATACCTTCGAAATCCCATTCGAAGATGGATCTAGAGGGCCTGTGCCGTACATCAGGTTCGCCATTAACCAGCGAGAACAACCAGTCACACTAGGGACCGAGGGAAAAGATAAGCCGCAATATTTCAAACCACTTTGCGCACTACCTATGCCAGCAAGGACTGACGCCGGAGTACCTGTTGGACATTCATTGGCCTTGTTTACCACGGACCATACTGCTAGGAATGAGGTCGATAGGGCCTTGGCTCTGGTCGCGGACCCAGGGGCGGCAGCGGACGTCCACCGTTTCAGGCTGTCGATGAAGCGGAAGCAGGATTTGTTTGCACATATGAGAGATCTAGATATAGCCTGGAATGACTGGTTAGCCGGGGCGGAAGATATCGACCAACGTTTGCGGGCCTCGAACATATCATCACGTATCTTCCCTTTCCTCCCTCAGCCCCTGCCTTGCGGTCTAGACATTTACCACATCAATGAAGCCGACTCCAACAATTGTCGATTCAGAGCTCATCTCGACCATCTAGACGGCCTGGATCCCATTCCCATTCCCCCGCGACCATGCAACCTAACCACTGCCCCCCTTCACCGAACCCCATTACTGCGTCCCGACTTGCATGGAGAGGAACAGCACAGCGGCATTTGCCTCTACTGTGATCAGAACCACACCGCCCGCTTGTGCCCCCGACCTCATGTGTTGTGCGAACATGCCACGCGCTGCAACGTCCTGGTACATCACCCAGGTTTCGGCGCCCCATGCCCGAGGAGGGTCATCCACTCACCACGCCCTGAACCTTATAACCAAATTAACCCAGATCGTGTACGCTGCATAGAAGAATCGCTTGAAGGGAAGGCACGCGGGTCTAAGGAGGGGGTAGTGTCACGATCGCGTGACACGTGATGTGACAGATGATGTGTCTCGGGGAATACTCGGGAAGTTGATGGAAATTGACAGCTCACCCTCTTGTGACATGGCTCATGAATTACTACCAGAAAACAGTCCCGAAAACCATAGTATGTATGATATAAAAGCACGTAGTACATCGAGTAGGAACCTTGTCTTAGTTTCATTTGTGAATCCAGCCAAGTTTGCTTCACCTCGAAGTAGCAGCGTGTCCCTCTCGTCTCGAACACTTTCCTGGCTAAGTGAAATATCTTAGTCCGACATCACTATCGATCCTGCCCTAAGTCCACCTTCTGAGGTTCTACTCCAAACTTCTACCGTTGAAATCCCGAACGTCCTGGCTGGGACGTAACACCACGTGTTGGTTGTCGCGCCGGCCTTTGTTAGAGACTGTAGCGGCAACTTTGATGATCACCCTATTGGCGTTAGGCAAAGAGTAGAGACTGTCCACCATGCGCTTTTGGGATTTGGGGTCAGAGACTCCCAAACAACTGACTTTGCTCGCCCAGTTGGGTACCTCCCAGGGAGCAATAGCTGTTACGTCAATGGGGATGACTTTGGTCAAGTCGATCTGACCCACGAGAGCCTCCAAGGCAGTGGGGCGCTGTTTGCATAATCCAGACCTTACGCGTAATAGCTGGTTTGTCACCACCCCTCCATTGCTGGAGTGTGGGCCGCTCTGGACCGATTGTTCCTCCCCTTGCCTTTGTAGGGTCAAGAGTTGGGACGCTCGGGGGACATGGGCCAGACGAAGTGCTGTGGTGGAGAAAAGTTTTTCAAGGTACTGCTTTGCAGGCAGTACCCTGGTGAGTTCGTGGAGGGGCGCACGTGGTGCGGTGCGGAAGGAACCAGAAATTATTTTTACCCCTGTGTTAATTACCGCTTGTATTTTCTTGATGAGACCGGCTTTGCACTTGAGGGGCATCCAGAGTTGGCACCCGTATGAGAGTACGGGGAGGCAGACGGCGTTGAAGACAAGGCACCATGATGCCGTTGATATGCCTCGTCTGGAGTTTCCGAGGAGTTGTAGTGCCTTGATCGAAGCCCATGCCCTGTTGCACATGTAGTCGACGTGGGTGTCCCATTTGAGCCTGTGGTGGAAGAAGAAACCCAGGTAGCGGATGGTGTTCGATGGGGTGATGATGTAGTAGGTGTGACATGGAGGGTCGGGAAGGATGAGCTTATTTGGAGGGGGCACGGGCTTCCTGGAATAGGGTTTAGTAAAGTAGATCAGTTTGGTTTTGTCTGGCTCGCATTCAAGGCTAGAGTGCCTGAGCCAGTCTTCACACTGTCTGTACCTTTCCCTTAGCGTGTGGTTGACCTCCTCCCACGTCTTGCTGTGGGCAAAGATGATGCCATCGTTGACGTACATGCCAAGGGAGGAGTTGTCATCCGGTGGGCGTAGCTTGAGGAGGGTTGAGGTATATAGTGCTGATAGTATTGGTGACAGGGGTGATCCTTGTGGGGTGCCGAGTGGTTGGTCTCCGGTGGTGTCTGTCTTCCCATTGAAGGAGAGTTGGACTTTCTGGTCATTGAGGAAGGAGTTGACCCATCCAGAGATTTCGTCCGGGAAGCTGAGGTTCTTGAGGGTGTGGGCCATGCGTGGTCTGTGGACATGGTCGAAGAAGCCTTTGATGTCGAACAGGAGTGCGCCACAAAGGCGGTTGGCACGGAAGGATGCCTGGACGTTGTGGAGCAGTGACAGACCCGCGTTGATTGTGGACGAGTGTGTGCGGGTGCCGAATTGTGTGGTTGGTAGAATGTGATATTTATCTGCGGAAAAGAGGAGGCGTCTTGTGACGACCTTCTCCATTAGTTTACTAACACATTCTATGAGGGAAATTGGTCTGTATGATTTGGCGGCAAGGTAGTCGCTTTTCCCCAGTTTGGGGATAACGACCACAATGGCTTTGCGCCATTGTTGCGGGTGGTACCTGGCGGTTAGCATACGGTTAAAAAGGTTGGTTACAAAGTCGGCTATTGCCATCCAGGCAAGCTTCAGTATGTGCCAAGAGATCCCACTCTCGCCCGGAGCTGATTTGTTACTGCACTCCATTAGGCGTTCTTGGATCTCGTCTTCCTGCACTGGTGTGTGTGTTCTGGTGTGGATTTGTGGGGGATCGTCGGGTTGACACGGGTCTATATCGCCTAGTGGGTCGACAAAGAATTTCTTTTTTAAGATGTTACCTATTTCTTCGTGACCGAAGATGATAGTGTCAGACGTTGAACGTAGTGCTGGGATTCCGTCTAGTCTCCTTCCATGTCTCCATTTGGCGGAGTCCCAGAGTGAAAGCTGTTTGATCTCCTTGTCATAGTGGAGTCATTTGGCTTTCCTGGTGGTTTTGATGAAGTGGCGGTTGGCTGTTTTTCTTTCTGGTGAGTCTCTGGGGAATGATTGGACAGCGCAGAGAGCTTCTCGACATTTGTCGTTCCACCATGGGTTACCCATTTCTTTGCGTGGGCCTTTTACCTTAAAGAAGATGAGGCAGGCGGAGACAAGCGCATTTTGCAGGTCTGTGGCGTCGCTGTCGATGGCTTGGATGGTTGTCAAGCTGCGGATAGGTGGTAGCCGAGAGCTTATCTCTTCTCACCATTTGTTCTCTTCTTCGTCTGATTGGAAGGTGACGGAGAAGGTTTGGCGAGGTTGTTGTTTCTCGCCTCTGAAGTTACCTTTGATAATCCACTGGAAGTGTATGCCGGCATGGTCTGACCCAAGTGAAGCTTCCCAGTCGACGATTGGTGCAGTAATGATGGTGTTATGTGTGGCGTCATTAGTCCAGACAAGGTCAATTGTGGAGTCACGTTGGTTTTCCGTGCCTTGTCTGGTTGGTATACCTTTAGTATTGGTGAGTGTAAAGAGTTGTGTTGCCATCCATTTGTTGATATGGACGGAGTTGGTGGTCGGGGTGATACCTTTCAGAGACCAGTGAGGGGAGTGGGCGTTGAAGTCACCTACGATTGTAGTGGGGATAGTGGGGTCCGTGTCCATATCTAGAAGGGACTGGAGAGTGGTCTTGTCTTCTATGTCGTTGTAGAAATTGATGATCCGCAAGGTGTGGTTGTTGATGTGGATGTTGACTACCATAAGACACAGGTGGTGGCAGAGGTCAAGTCTGGGGACGACACGTGCCAGATGTTGCCTGTATTTGGAGGCTGTTTGTGAGTATTTATGGGTGTATATCATGACTTTGGCTCTTTTGGAGCCAGAGAAATAAGGGTAGACACATTCCCATTTCCTGTTACTTACACCTCCTAAGACGTCTACCCCTTCTTTATGGTTGTCGTTGCATGCAGTTCCAATGGTGTCAAACCATGGTTCCTGTATACAGATAATATCATGTGTTGTGTTGGTTTCTAAAAGAGTGTGTGACGAGGCGTTGTGGCGCCTCATGTTGACAGATAGGATATTTGTGTGATGCATATTAAATGACGCAGTTTGAGGGGTCTGGTGTGATCAGTTTGATTGTGTTCTGGACCGTTTCCCATTGTTCTGCCTGTGAGAGGATGATGAAAGATTTGTAGTCGATGATGTTAGCAACCATATCGATAAGGACAGGAGATATCATCGAGACGGGTTCGTAGATGGAGAGAAGTAGTTCGATTGCCTTTACCTTAATAGTTGCTTGTTGGCGGAGTTCATCGGGGGTGGGTGGTGGGATGAAGGTTTCATCAGGTCCTGCGAGGTACTGGTCTCGCGGCAGGATGTGGTAAAAGTACATCTTCGGGGTGATATCTGGTGGGTTATTAACGTCGTTAGAGTGTTGTTGGCGGACACTGTTGATTACTATTCTCGGGTCGACAGTGGGGTTAGTGTGTGTGATATGTTCCAGTATATCATTAGCAGTTAAAGGTAGTCTGTATTTGACTGCGCATCGCGCGGCCATACTGTCGAGACCTTTGAACGTACCGTCGCCGTTGCCACCCCATTGTTTGTTGAGGTTATATAGGGTGTCAATTGCGTTGTCATCTCCTTCTACATTGGCGATGTGTTTGAAGGCTTCTTGTGTCTCTTCAATAGTTGCAACATGGACGTTGTGTATGATGGGGATGTCGTGCTAGGATGGTAGGTGTCCTGGGGGGATATAGGAGGGGATGTATGACGGTAGGTCACCGAACCCGGTTGTGGCAGTGAAGGGTTTGGGGATGGACTGAGCGGTGACTGGATGGGCTGGGACTCTGCTACGTTTAACTCCGGAGCCAGGGACATTGCTGTTGTGGAGTTGCGTGTTTTGTTTCGCGTGCTTCCTGTGGTTCTTACTGTTGGTCACGGTGATGAAACCATCATCAGTGGCGGAAGTCTGGACCTCAGAGGCGCCACCTGCAGACAGCTGCTCAGTCGTAGACTGAGGGCCCAGGGGTGGTTTCTCCTTCTCCTTTCCCTTGGCAGAGGGTTTAGGAATGGTTGAGGCTTTCGGCGTAGTAGATGAGGGGGTAGCGAGGGTTGGGGGGGCGAAATTGAGTTTAGCAGGACAGTCCACAGAGCGGGCATTGTGTGCTCCCTTGCAGTTAATGCAAGGGAAGCGGCATCTACAGACTCCTGCAGTGATGTGTTCATTGGAGCGGGGGCAGTGGAATGGGTGAGAGTCGCCAGTGTGGGCTCCCTCGCAAATGTGACACACGACGCTGTTGGATGGGATTTTGCACGCTGGTGTGTTAGTGGCGTGTCCTAGGCGATGGCAGCGACCGCACATGACGACGGTGGGGCTGTCTCCGGTGACTACTATCTGGCAGTGTTCTCCGAACATGAAAACACCTTCTTTGGTTTTGTTTGAGATGTGTTTTTGTTTGTCTGCAAATGCGAACTGGACTGTGGAAAGTTGTTTGTTGGAGACGTTGTTAATATTGCCTTGCCAGTGGGGTGGTATGCATAGAATAGCATCTTTGAAGGTTTCATTGCGACGTAGTTCCTCGAGTAGATCGTCACTGGAGAAGACTATGCCTTCAGTGTTGGTGGTTGGGACGAGACAGATCTGCACGAAGCTCCAATCGTCGTTGGGGATGACGTTGCCGCATTGGAGAGGGCCGATAAGCATCTTTCGGAAGGGGTAGATGACCTTGAAAGGCACATTTCCGGCGAATTGATAAACAAAATTGTGAGATTTGGGGTTGTTCGACCATCATCCCCCGAGTAGAACGATCGGGTTAGCAGTGGTTTTCTCAATCTCAGACCGGGCATTGTTGACGATGATAGATGGGAGGAGAGCGTATATTTTCTCCTCAGTTTCAGGATCTGACACCCCTCTGCCTCATAAAACCATGACTTCAGTGATGTTTTTGGTCTTTGTTTTCGACGGAACCCTGGGTTTGCCGGTGGCTGTGCGGTTGGTTTCCGTGAGGGCTTGTTGAGTGGTGGCTTTGTTCGTTGTCTGTTGTTGTACTGCCTTTCCCGTTACGATCGCCGACCATTTGGGAGGTAAGATGGTGGTAGGGTGTGGGCGTGTGGAGCGGTTAATGGGAGGTGGGGGTGGAGTGGTCGGTGGGTTGGGGGTGTCTGAAGTAGATGTGGCGGGTGTAGCATCGTCAACTCGGGCCTGGTGGCTCAGAGTCTTGGGTACACTGGCTGACTTACTTCCCAACGGGGTCGCAGGTGGGTCTGCCAACCTCACCTGTTTCCCTTTGGGTTTTGGTCCTTCTTTCTTCGGCTCGAGGGCATCGGTGATGCGTTGGTCTTGCGCATCCACTTTGACCTCAAGTTGGGCTATGGTACCCTGAATCGCTCTTAACATCAAAACGAGCTTGCTTTCATTAGCTGCCGGGGAGGGTGCTTGAACGAGAGGAACTGCTAATTTTGAGGGAGAGTAAACAGGAGGTACCGGGATAGGATCCAACAGATCAGTGGACCTGGCCGGTGGTTGCTTGGGATCAGCAACTGGGAGTGGGGATGTATGAGGAGCGGGATCGGTTTCGCGTGTTGGCGTGTGCATCAATGCCTCTATGCCTCCGTTGTTTGCCTCCAAGCGCTGTTTGAGGTTATCAAGGGGTTCGTCCTCTGCCATGGGTGTTGGGGGGGATGAGGGTGGGAGGGGTGTGTGCTCCAGGACAAATAGATTTGGGCGGGGGAGGGGGGTGTGGGTTTCTTGTTGTGGGTCGGGGTCGTCCACTCGGACGCATTTGACGTGAGTGGGGGTGGGCATGACGTTTGGGTCTGGGATTAACGCGTTGATGACGAGTCTCGGGGGAGTTGTCGGGCATGTCCTGGATGTCTGCCGTGAGGGGGGAGTTGAGTTCCCTCGCGAAGGAGCCTGAGAGGAAGCACGAGAGGATGGTAGCCAGTCGAGTTCTGCTTGAGTCGGGTCCAAGTCGGGCATATATGCATCTGGGGATAATGCGGTGAGTTTGTAACTGAGGTTTTTGGCCTCGCATTTAAGGAAATCAAACTTCCTCGCGTTTGCGTGGTTTGCCTTCCAGGACTTTATCTGGTCCCGGATGTCGTCACAGTGACGACATACTTGTGCCTCATGTTCTTCACAGAATTGAATCTTGAGAGCTTCAATGTCAGTTTGGATGTGTAGTATGGCTTCTGCTTGAAGTCTTGTGAATTCCACAGATTTGTAAGCGGTGATCTCAGCCTGAAGTTCTGTAACCATTTGAGTTAGTATTTCATTTCTCATGGCGTCGATCTGCGCTTGGCAGTCAATGCGCATGATACGTTCAATTTCCTCGTTGGACTGATGGAGGTCAGGTGTATTGGATTTGGCCCTGCATTTACCTTTCTGGTCCGGTTTAACGAAGCATGGGTCAATGCTGAATTTGTTGACGCTGATGTACTGATGCATTACGTCCTTGAATTCTTCATGGTATATTTCTCGCCAGCTGTCCATGTCTGCTAGCGCTTCTTGGTTGAGTTCTGCGAAGATGGTGGCTTTGACGTCTTCGTGGATCTGGTTGATGAGTGCTTGGTTGTCAAGGATTTTCATCCTAATGGAGTTGGTGATGTCGGATTTGTCGAAGTCCACCTTCGCTTGTGCTTCAGCCGCTATAGTGATTGCCTTGATGCGGAGGTTCATGATTTGGTCAAAGAATTCTGTCGGCGATTGTTTGGCAATGTTGCGCCAGGAGTTGTTGAAGGATTCGGCAAGTTGGAGTGCCATATGTTTGATACCTGCACCTTGGGTGATCGGGTGCTGGAGGTCTTTGTAGATATCAAAAGAATCGTTAGTGTCAATTGGTTTTTGACCTTTGGTCGCATCAGAGGGTGATCTGATCTTTCCCCTGATTACTGCTGCTAAGACCGCCATAGTGAGGCAGAACCACGAGTCCTGTGTGAGTAAGGTGGTGGCGGTTTCGCCCTCATGATTAGCTGTGCCAGCATCGAGAGCTTGTATGATGACTAATGCTGCCATCTGAATTTGAGACGGTTTCAGGGGAGAGTCGTGATCTTTGCGTAATTTTAAGTCCGGTTTGTTTAGGTAATACATACCATAGCCGAGACTCATTTCGTTAACTTCACAGACAATTTCCTCTTTAAGGTCAGTGTTAATCCCGTGAAAGTACTTAGGAGCTTCGATTGTGGATTTGGGATCAGTGAAGTTGACTTGGAGATCTTGGATGTCCGTTGGGTTGGTTTGGATTGGTCTGGGTAGTGATTTGCCCAAAGCCACGTCTCTGTAATTAGTGGCATGGGGGTTAGTGCAGTTCGGAGAGGAGTTAGGGGTCGAGGTTTCGGATTCCTCTTTGGTCACATGTGACCAATTTGATGCTACGGACAGGGGTCGGGAGATAACACGAGGAGTGTGTGAGGAAGACCTCGGGAAAACAACGATTTCTTCCTGTGGGGCAATGTTAGTGGTGGTGATTTCTTCGGATTCTGGTGAGTTCATTCTTGAGTCCTGAGGGGAGACTGGGGAGGTGATAGTTTGTTTGGAGTGGATTTGTGATGCTGGGGGGGTAGAGAAAAGATCGAATAGGTATGTATTTGAGTCGCTGGGAGGGGATTGTCGGGCGGTGATGGATGGAGTGCTGTTCCCTTGGGCAGCTGCGTTTGTGGGACTTTCAGTTATGAGGGAGTCCGTATTGTGCGTGGTCAGGTCTTGGAAGGGGGGGGGGTGTTGAATAGAGGTCAAAAAGGTAGGAGTTGTTGTCGGATGGGGGGTCCGGCGGTGGGTCAGGATGTTGCATCCTTGGGGAGTCGCGAGCAAGCCCAGGCGGTTTTCCTCAAGGATAGAGATTTTTAAACGGGAGGACGGTGTATTGAACGGTGTGTAGACTAGAACCAATACCAGCGCTAAATTCGATGGTGGTGGTACAGGAAAGAGAAGGGATGACGGCGCCTTGCTTCCTTCTGCAAAAAAAAAAATGTAACCTCCGCGGGGTTTTTTGGCCTGAGAATGTGTGAGTGACACGACACTTAAACTATGCCTTTAGTTACTCAGTGGCAAATACCTCCAGTTCAGATTTCAAAGCGACTCCTGCAGAACAAAAAATGATTGGGACTGAGCGTGCCGGGGATAATGTGATCTTCGACGCGAGGTCTAAGCTGTTCGTTCTCGTCTGGAACACCAAGTCTATGCGACAGATCTCTTGGGCTAAGCAGAACATTGAAAAGACGGTGGAATTGCCCCTCCCGAATGAAACCGACGTCACCAATCGCCACGGTGGGATATCGACCTCCTGAACTTGGCTCCCAGAGTGCGTGTCCGTAGGCAGGATATTTGATTGCGAGGTGGTGACGAAATATGTCATAGTGGGCCATCGAGGCGGCGCAGGAATCAAAGGCAAACCGGGAAGACCGAAAGAGGTTCTCAAGTTATTGATAAAGTAAAGAGATGAGATGAGTTTACGTGCGACAGAAGGGTACATTGGATTGATTTCGCCTCACAGCCTCAAGACAATAGTAGATGAACTAGTAGCATTGTGAGGCGGTACTTCAACATTCAAAAGGAGCTCGGAGCCAAAGATTTGCAATCGGACTTACCCCTAACCTTATAATAGGGACTGGTGTTCGAACATCACCCACTAGTGGGTACCATAGGGAGATGTCCTCAAGTTGGGCCTGTGCTTGGATCAATGCTACAAGCTACATGTTATTCGTCCATTGAACGTACGTATCTCATCCTTATTGAGGGTTCTATTGGCACAGCGCCCACACCTCATGCATATCTCATTGACGATGCCACTTGCAGGCGCCCCACGCACTCACTTTACATTGCACTTCAGACATTGACCATTATCTGTATGGATAAAACTGCATGTGTTCATACTCCTCGTCATCGCTGGGAGCATCGTCCTTCTGTACGGCGCCATCGGGCTATTCACGCATCGCGGAGTGGTGTCCGCGTGTGCCCGCGGAAGGGTACATACTTGCATTACAGCATACTCCAGAGCTACGCGCAGGCATGGTACGCCGAGGTCATCCCGCCCTGGTACGGTCTGTTCTCCATTACGATGAGGTGCCCTGCTCCCGACTCAGCGCCGTTGTGAATAAGCACACGCCAACTAACAGACGCGGGTGCCTAACCCAATCATCCCCTTTATCGGACCTCCGATCTTCAAGTTCGGCCTCGTGGCTGAGAGGTTACGCAACGTGACATCTGTTAGTCCCTCGTGTTTGTACTTTAGATGGTGCCAATCCTAGCCGAAATAGATGTCAGTCAAGCGTAGATGGACAGATGCACACGCGTGATCGTCTGGCTTCTGATGGCCATGAGGAGGGGGCACCTCAGGCACGGTTACGAAGTTGAAGTCCATCCCATGTTACATTCACACCTCGAGCCGGGCCGGTTCAGGACTAATTTCGTCGAGAGGGCTTATTGGATGGCTTTTCCTATTCGTTGACGGCTGCTGTACCTCATTTGCGTACCCAGAAATTCTCCGTTACAGTAATGGGGAATAGTGTAGAAAGGGTGATGGACTACCAATAAGCAGGGCTGGCTAGAGGCTGGTAGACACACCGCACTGTGACAGCCTGCATCATGCTGTCGCCATGACGGCGCACCGGAGGTATTTATTCCAAATTTGCATTAGCATTGGGGTTGTTCCACTTGAAATACGAACAGGTTCGCACTAAAAATAAAGTACCTGCGGAAAACTCGCATCCCACCCTCCAAAAAGAGTATCGCGGCAGTGTCCAGGATCTCTACTAAGATATAACAATGCAGCGGAACTAACGAGGGTACACACTATACAGAAGCTACAGTACTTATTCAGTTCATCAATATTGTGTCCTCCGGTGACTGTGGACACGTGTACCTTCGGACCACTCATTGGGTAAGTTGTATGATGGGCATCCAGCTTCCAGCGGAAACATGAACGACGCCGATGACTTTGACATGATCTTGCGTGATCCTACCACTCCCGATTTGCCATCGAGGGTCTGTCGCCACATAGCCGTGAGCCATGCACTCCTGGAAGAAGGCATCAGTTGATGGCGAGAGTAACGGACATGTACGAATTGTACCCTGAAGAAATTATTCAAAGAGGTGCCGACGGCCTTCATGAGGCGTGCCATGCTGATTGGATTCCGTGCGTGTGTTTCGTCTCGGGTTTTTATCTGACGCTTCCAGCTCCTATAGCCAGGCCACTACAAACAGTGCCATAGAACGAACGAGCTGAAGCGTTGCTGGTCGTGGTAACAGAGGGGTGAACTCACGTTGATCCGGATCTGCGCTGTTGCACTTCCACCAAGTGGTGCGAATTTCTCCGCGTTATGGAGATCGCGATCGCGACCACGAAGGATATCCGGCAGCCGGAACCCTATGCCACCATTGCGGTTGACAAAGAAGATGGGCAATTCAAGCGTGGCGCCATCGACTTGGCGTCGGAAGTCCACCTCGTCGGTTGGGGTCCATCGCCTTTGTGGGACGACGGTACCGTGGGTTGTCCTACTACTATAGTCCAGAAGCGGAGTCGTTTGAAAGGGGACACCTGGCGATGTGCCCTGCACCAAATTGGCGTTGTGTGTGATGTACCATGCACCTTGATGGTATGCCAACCCGTAGTATCGTAGGAAGTGCTGGAAACGTGGCGTCCTAAGTAGAAGCGTGAAGTAGGTATTAGCATCTTCGGGTGAAAATGTACGAGCGACGAATCCGTCGGCAACAACGTCGCTAGCAAGGGTGATGCGCTTCGTGCCAGAAACGTCAGAGCGGATAAGAGAAGAAACACCAAACTGACTCACTTCTTGGGGGTGCATGAGCGGTGAGTTGCGAGTTACACTAAAACTGGTGCGAAGTGAAAAGCTTATAACCAGTCCTGTGGATCCTCCATTCTTCAAGTCCCTTTTCGGTGACCACCGCCACTCACATATCTGGGGTGCACACCAAGCGAACCTGCTTCACAAACTCGTGGTTCATGCACACCATATACGAAACAGGGGCCATGATCGAGAATACGCACGGTTATCGGCACCCTTCATGATGCATTAACTAAAAAAAAAAAAGGCGGTAGCAAAGACGCCGTTCATATGAGATACAGTAGTAGAACAGTAGAACTGCACAAACAGAGGAAGACGCTGCCAATCTCGGTCCAAATTTCTTTGTTTACGCCCCACCCCTTCAACAGAGGAGATGTCCTGGACGCAGAAACAGAATCTTCTGCACTGGTTGATGAGGCACCCGATTGTGATAATGAATTAGAAGTAGAGGTCGGTTGTGCGGGAAGGAACGGCCTGAATGCAGTCCTGATCAGGTTTTTCGGCGTACAGTCATGCTGGTGAGCAGTGGAGAGCGGATCGCATGGGCTTTCTGCACAGCGACGACCCAACTTATGTGTAAGCTGGCAACTGGGCCGTATACACGCAGAGAACGCGTGCCATTGTATGTCACATGATCGTGTCATACCATTATGAAATTGGTGAAAGTCTCCGATCGTATGAATCTTCAGGCAGCCGCCATAAAGGACCTGCTACCTTTTTTTTTTTTGATCGATTTATATCCCGGAGCAGTACGCTAGTACAAAGCTGGTATTTACGGACTATGGATGTTACTCTGTGCGGGAACCAAACCCTCGGTTAATCCCTCAACCACTTCAGTACTCAGCTTCCTATATATGGATTAACAGTAAGGGCGAAACCTTGCAGACCTGTGTGAGGTACCTAAGGCCATATTAGGAGTTCGATGCAGTAAGGACGAGAGTAAGTAGGCACCCAGTCAACGTAAAAAAGGAAAGTGATATAAATGCTGGCGGCAGCGGTGTTATATGGAGGACCCTCCCAGAGGGGCCAGGGTACGTTCGGAATAAAGGTGGGGAAGTGGGGGCGGTGTACCGAGTAAACGGGGTACAGGTGGGAAAATTGAGTGCAAGAATTAAAGAACGTGGTGGGGGTCAGGCTGAAGGGGGAACCGATGGCTTGGCCCCGCGTTTTGCCTTCCACCGCTTCAACTCCCCAGAGTGCCTGAAGGCGAAGAGGGTCCGGCCTGCCATGAGACCCCTAAGGGAATCCCCAGAAGGGTCCTCAAAGGAGATAACACAGGATGAGACCAACCCAGGTGTGTACGTGTGTGTGGTGCCCTCACCCAAGAGGGGGCCTGTGTGAGTCTCAGCATCCTGTACGCGGGGTTATCTGCGAGGAGTGCTGCATGGAGTTCAGAAGGGGAGTAGGGGCCACAGGTCAGAGAAGCTCCGGTGGGAATGCCGTTGATGGTGAGGCGACCCCATTTGCAATTTTCACGTGCTAAGACGGGAAGAGGGGAGGTGGTATCAGCTGACAGGTAGACTGCTAGCGCTTCGGAGATGATGTGGGAGGCGGCGTTGAGATGATGGGCTGTGGTATCCGGTCCAGCGGTGAGTACCAGATTGGCCTTAGCTGTCCACCGAGCAGCAGACAGGGTGACCGAGTGGCCTCCTTCCAGAAGAATGGAGTTGAGGTGGGCGACCAGTTCCTGAGGGTTGCGGCAGACCGCAATGGGAGCCGGCGACCCCACAGCATGGCGGGGTGTCATAACCAGGGACGGCCGTGCGGGGAGCTTCACCGCCGAGGCAAATGAAGAACGAGGAGGGGGGGTGGGTTTGGCAGGTGGAGTGGGAGTGGGAGCCTTGGCAGAGAGTGCCGCAGCAGGGGTGGGAGTCTTGGCATGAGGCTGCTTCTTAGCACGGGGGGTCGAAGCAGGAACAGGGGTAGTGGCTGGGGCGCAGCAGCTGGAGCAGGGGGTGGGGGGGGGTGGCATAGGGGTGTCCTCATCGATCTGGGGAGGTGGAAAGAGAGGGGGTGCATCTGGAGCACGCACCAGGATGGGTGAGGGAGGGGGAAACCCGCTACCTTTACACACCGTTTCCTTCCATTTGTTGGTTTTAGATTTGTATTTTTGTTATGTGTCAGGGAGGAGATACCAAAACAGTGGATTAGTAAGGGTGGTAGGTCCTTCATGGCGGCTGCCTTACTGGATGGGACACCCCCTATCTACCGGGGTCGTTCAAGACATGAAGGTTACAGGGTGACCAGAGAACCGGTGCACAGTGATAAACTGCCCGACAGATCTCACCAGCTCTTCATCTAACACAAGCTCTTCCAGGGCTGGCAACACTTCAGTGACCATCTCTCCGCTGATATCGTCCAGTGCAAGAGCAATGTGCCCACCCAACTCCTCAGATCCTTGCAGTGTCTTCACGAGGGTGAATGGGCGGAGGAGTTCCAGCCAGTCAGTGTCGTCCATGTCATCTTGCCAACCTGACTGTAGTTCATCCTCGTCGATCGAGAGATGGCCCACGTTGGAAACAAGAGCGGGAGATTGACCGAGGATCTGGCCCAGGTGTGAAACCTGCCAATCTAGCCCTTCGGACAAGATACGGAGGGTAAAGCGACCTATGCGATGTTCTCCTTGTTCGGACTTGAGTTTGATGCTGACGTTGCTAATGTTAAACCGTATACGCGCATGCCCAAACCGGGCAAGCTCGAAGTTTTCTGCGCGGCCGATGAATTGGGAGAATTGGGGAACCTGGAAGTAGAGCTGATTGGCGTACGTTACTTTGAAGTAGTGGAGTTGAGGTGTATCGACTTGGGCCAAAAAGTCCTCCAAATACTCGCTCGAACCATGGAAATGAAAGGTGACCAGAGAGGGGAAATTGGTCCGGGTCAAGGGGGGTGAGTGTCTTTGTTCAAGGCGAGAAGTCTGCGGTTTGAGCCAAATACAAAGGTTATTCAGCCTTATTGACGCGGCAAGGCCCGTAACTATCGCCTCCGGTGAAGTATAACCTTGGGGAATGTTCTCGAGTCGAAGACTGACGAGATTAGTTGCGGATGAAAGGAGGGTGGGCAAACCCGGAAAGGAGATGTCTTCTATGTAGATTTCACGTAACTGTGGGGCAGAGCCACCCAAAATTCATCAGGGAGGACTAGCACGTTCTGATCTTTCGGTGAAAGCCAAAGATTTGTCAGCGCCGGAAAAGGCACCTGCGTCACCGAGGCCGCCATCTCCAACAACGATGTCGTTACAGCAAGCTTAATGCTGCGCACCCGAGCTGGATTCTCGAGCGCGGCGATGACATCATCTTCGTAGTTAGCAGCAAGGCTCCTGCGGTCCCAGGATGTATAGTCCACAGTAATTGGGAAGGGTGGCCAGCACCCCAGATTGTTCTTGACAGGGGTTCCATACGTGCAGAGAAGCGTCAGATCGAGGCGGCCTGGAAACGCAAACACGGTATGTCGCCATTGCCGGCAGACGTGCACCAGTCTGTGCCATTCTGAGATACGGCGAAAGGAGATCCCGTAGCGTTTGCCATCCATTTGGCAGAAAATAAATATTTCAAGCAGAACTTCATTTGGGAGCATGTCGATTGTCGTTGCGTGTCTGTGACTCTCGCCTATTCAATACAGATCAATACCTGTTGTGGGTGCCACACGTGAACTCGATGCTTGAAGACGTACCTGGTCCGTGACCTTGAACAACATCTCCCGTATTCATGCCTTTCCCATGTTGTGTCAGTGCTGAAACACCAGAAGGTGGCATGGAGAGTGGACTTGTGAACAGTTACTCTTTTAGGGACGACTAATTATAAATTAATACCAGTCAGTTAGCCCAACCATGAGGTAAACGAGTGCATGGACACACTGGAGAGAGCTCATTGACCGAAGCAGTAAGAGCACTAGGGTGGGTAGGGTGATGATGCGGCTCGCTCTTATTATACCCATCGTTGGGTTACGGCGAGCGCCCTAGGAATCGTAATCCTGTCCATGTGTCGCGAATTAAAACATCGTGGTCGTTTCATTAAACATTAAGCCCGCCGTCCACCACGGATATCTTCCCACCCACGAATATTTCGTGTCTGATAAGGGTTATTTCTCAGCCTTTGCAGTCCACACAATACAATCGAACACATGGGAGAGGCCAAATACTTTGAACGGGGCCATCCTCTAAAGTAGGCGGTAAATGTGATGCTCGTGGGGACGCCTGACGAGTAATTTGCGGCTTGTTACGTTGAAGAGCCGCCCATAACTAATTAACGGGCGGCATAGCGATCAATGAATCCGCTGTACAGCACGGAACTGGGGCCAGAGGTTCGCTAACGAACGGGAGTATTCGGGGGTGGATAGGTGTATTCAAGCAAGACTGTGTCTTTTTACCAGGGGAAATGAGGGTAAGACACAGGATTGTCGAAGAGATAGATAACGACACAATACCTCTGATAACGGAGATGAAAGTCCATCAGTTATTAAAGCTTGAAGGATATGGCTCTCAAGTGTGAGAATATTGTAGGACGAAACGCCACCGCCGACAGTCACTTGACGAACGGGACTTGTATAGAAACGGATATGAAACTATATGACGGTGTGAGTAGAATCGTATAGAATCGTGGAGAGCCATTCCATAATCGCTCATAAAGATCTAATATTGCTGAGAGAAACTATTATAAGTATCCGCTTGTAATTCAATTATAAATGCCTTTAATATTCTATAATTGCGGATAGTATTATTTTAAAGCCTTTTATACGAATAAATAATGTTTATTACAAACCGGTTCAATCCGAACGCAACCCCGTCGAGACTGCGGGTAGGCTTGCTCTCAATAATTGGCCTCTTCCTTCGGATATGTCTCTCGCACTTTCTGGTATAACAGAAGAAGGGACGAAGCAGTAGCCGAGTTTGGCTGGGCCTCATTCCTCCTCTCTCTTATCCCCACTTCGGCACTTTTGTGTCTCCTTTTCATTTTGGAGAATATCGACTTTAGTGCGTCCATTGAAGCGCTCGTGCGTACTCACCGCGCCTCTACACCTCTTCTCCAGATCTTCCTTCACTCGATCGTCATTGCTCTCGGATACACGGCTAGTTACTAGTCGTGTTACTTCCGGTTCAGCGCACCAGTGAGTCGACCGCGGTCCGAGGCTTGTCATGGATGGTGTCTGTGATGGTGTCCACGCAGGGTCAGAACGAAATAGAAAATGTCTACCGCAGAGACGTAATCAGAACTGGTCCATCCGAAGGCGCCTGGAAAGCAATATCAAACAATTTGGAAGGAAGGCTACTCGTGAGCCATTATATCAGATTCTCATATCGAGTGAGTTGTATGATGGGTATCTAGCTTCCAGCAGAAACATGGATGGCACTAATAATCCTCACCTCTTGCGTGATCCCTCCGTGCCTTTCAATCTGCCATCGAGGATCTGTCCCCACATAGCCAGTGCCGGCTGTGTGGTTTTGGTACTGATAATGGCGCCAGAAGGTGGCTGGGGAGTGGATGGCGGTTCGTCTGGGGATGGATACTCAGGAATAAGTGGGGAATGCTAGTCAGTGAGCACAAGCACTAAGCCAAGAATGCGGCGGCTTTTATCTGGTAAACTTCCCCAGGCTACGAGCGCCTTAGGTCGTATTCCTGTTCACGTGCCGCGAATTGGGGGACACATGCCAGTGCACACTAAGGAAATCGAACCCCTGGAAAGCTTTGTCAGCCAAAGCTAGTACCCATATGTGCCTATAACGATGAGACCGAAATTCGACATGCCAGCCAGAAGGGTGGTGTATAATAAGGCGTTTGGGTCTGGATCTGGATGGGCAACCTCGATACATGTGACTAGTTCCCTGTCCGTTTGCTGGTGACAATTTTGCCACCTTTGCCACCTGACGACTTACTTATGCCGTTGCCCTATATAAGATGAGGAATTCTATGTAAAACGCACAGGTTCCTGTCTTTTTCCATGGCGAGTACCATAGCGTGCTGGGAGTTAGTCTCTCACTCTGAAATGGGCCAATTCAGGACCCAACAGGAACGGCTGTCAGGTTCGTGTCCAATCCAGACCTTTCTCGCGTTGTGCGTCATTTGATCATATCACGACTGCGCCATGTGATTTCCTTGACAGAAGTCTTTGTCAAAGTCATCGACGGTATGCTCTTGCGCAAGATAGAAAATGTCCCGACGGGGTCAAATAACCAGCCAAGGCTCATTGTTGAAATTACTAGTATAATTGTCACCTCTGGATCGGAGAGGGTTACCTACTGATTTATTGTTAAAACTTCAGAATATGGAGAGATGTGAGGAGCTGATGAGGTCTTGTTGTACAGTTTCCCGTATTATCGGCATATCCATATGGTCGTTACCCTGAGCTATGGTGTGGAAATAATCAAGCTTCCCTCTCAATTTCACATCTGTCTTAATCATGATGGCGGGTCCGTGAGCCACATTTCAGGCTTCCTGATTCTTCTTGAACGTCGGCGCCGCAGTTGGACCAAATAGGGCCACAAACTCAGATTACTGTAAGGGCAACAATCGAGGAAGGGCGGAAGCACAAAGCGCGATTGGATGAGGATCCATCTGTCCAAGGTGCTTGCCGAGGCGAGGTCACGACTGGCCCCCGTAGCGAAATGACAAGGCCGAGGTAGGTACTTCACGCAGATTCCTTGATTGATACATAATGCGGCGGATGGGTTCCAATTTTTCCAAACAGCCCTTTGCTTCAATGTGCCTGTCGTGTTCGGGAGGAAGAACTCGAAGTGGATGTGGCGCCTCGTTGGTTTCTTGGTTCAAAGACTACAATAAGTTTGTGACCATGATGGCCCCAGGGTGAAGGGAAGGCATGACTGCAGACAACGGTCGAAGTTGAGGCTATCAGTTAGGTTGAGTAGCGTGTACACCCGCCGTGGCGCCGTTCCAGGCCAGCTCGAGGTTTTGAGTTTTGAGTTGAAAATTTTGTCAGTGGAACTTTCCCAAGAACTCCAGTGGGTTACTCTCCGTTACAGTCACGGAGCGTACTGTAAAACAGAGCGATGAATTGGCGATAAGCAGGGCTGATGCGGGTGCCCATCACCGGTAAAGCCGTGACACACTGTACGCGGGCGTGAACTATATTCATGATGATGCCACTGCTGGGTGGACTCGACAATTGCCTTTTTTGTCTGATTCCAGAAATGTTAGATCTCGCATTCCAACCTACATTCCAAGAGACTCACCAGCCATATATAAGATGCCTCACCGTTACTTGCTCCTATGACCGTGCCTAAGTTCCAACCTCAGTCGAGTGGTCGAGTTTCTACTCTCTCGTTCCAGTGAATCTCGACAATGAATTCTCTAGCTCGTGCGTTTCCGTCGCTCAGCCAGAGTGCACGGGGTCACCTCCCAGTGTCTCTCCCACCATCGCTGTCGGCGACTTCAAGACCAAGGACGTCCCGGATGCTGACTCCTACCCCGGGGCCTTCTCAGATTTTTACGGGTTTCCTTCAAACCCTATCTCCGTCTACCGAACCGGCCACGCGTGGCCGGTGCCCAGGGGCCCTCAGGCGCAATGCGTGCCGAGGGAGCCTAGGCCTGTCTACAACCACCCAATCCAAGCCGTGTGGTGCACCGTCGGTGTCCAGGTGTACAAATCCCTCGATTCCATTGGAGTCAAGTGGTCGACCATTGATCCGGTGCGCTTCGCCGAGCAAGGAGGGGAAGCCGGTCCGCTCTATCTCTGGGTGGGCGTCGAACCTAGGTCGCTCTCCCTCGCCTTCAGGGAGTCCATCTTCGCCCGGTCCACTAACCCGCAGCTTCTCAACCACACCCCCTCTGGCGTAGACCCCACCGCCGACTTACGTAGCCCCTTCACTCCCGCTCTCGGTGTTCAGATCGCTCCCCTAGCCACCCCTCACTTCGGGGGCATAGGTGCCCTGTACCTCCGCGAGAGCAGCCAAAGTGAATGAGTCTTCCTCCTGACCATCCCCCATGTCCCTCTCCCGCTGAGCGCACACCGTAACGAGCTCTATGTGTGCAAGAACCCCAGTCAGCCTCGTCATGAGGTTCTTATACTCGGCAGCGAAGCCTACCAAGACGCCCTCGAGGCCATGAAGGACAAGATTCGGCGCGAGCTTATCCTTGTCCATCATTACAAGAGAGAGCTTGCTGCATTGGGGGAGGCTGGGGGAGGCCGTTGAGGGCGAGAACGCCATGGTAGCTCACGCGCGCCATTTTGAGGGTAAGTTGACGGAGGCGGAGATGACGATCACGGCTGTAGACGAGTTCCATGATCAGATTACCGACCACTGGAGCACGGTGAGCCAGCGCATGCTCGGTTATGTCGTATATGCCCCTCCGATCTCCGTCGGTACCGGCCCAAAGAAATTCACGGACCATTGGGCTCTGATCGATCTCTACCTTGACAAGATTGATTGGGGTAGTTTCAAGGGCAACGTTATCTATCTTGGTACGTTTCGATCTTTCTTACCAAGGTCGTTTAGTCTGACTATTTAATCTAGGAAACAAGATTTCGGCCGACGACTTCGTCCTGAAAATGCACCCTCATCCCAAGAACCGCTCTTCCTTCCATTAGCCGATCGGCGGCCTGCTGCAAGTTAACGGCGTCGTCAAGGAGGACGAAATACGCCAACCGACCCAGCTCGATGCAAACGGTGAGGAGTGTCTTCTCGTCATCAAAAATGGCAAGAGCACTGGAGTCACCATTGGTCGCGGAACCAGCATCGAGTCGTTCATTCGAGAATACGACGAGTACGGCACGGAGTCGACGTCGACGGAGGTCGCCATCCACTCCTACAGCCACAAGGATGGCGCATTCTCCGCCTCCGGTGATTCAGGGTCCATTGTCGTTGACGGGCTAGGACGCATCGTCGGCTTGCTCACCGGCGGTACTGGTTCGATAGACTATACTGACGTGACCTACCTGACACCGTATTTCTGGCTCGAGGAGCGCATCAAGCAGGCCTTCCCCGACTCCTACCTCTACCCGATCAAGGCGTAGGTCGCGACATCGACACACACCAACATCGGGGACGCAGTCGAGGCATCTTGTTCCTTTTCTTCTTCTACATATACAACTTCTAAGGCGATTCTTTCTTTCTTTCTTTCTTTCTTTGATCCATGTTTATTACGTGATACATTCAGACCAGTCGTTGCGCGAACAACCATTATCCGTTAAGATGCCCCCGAATGGTACGTAAATAACCGAAGCTCAGAGAAGGTAGTTCAAAAAGATGGCAACCGCAAAGGGAGAGAGATTACAATGTCCCTGCGTCGTGGTGGCCACCAGGGTAGTTGGGGGCCGGCAGCCATACGGTGCAGGGGAGGAGGCATTTATTCCAGATATGTTGACCTTGTAGTTTCGTCTATTCGCAATAAAGTAAATAAAGTACACGCGGGAATTCGCCCCCCTTTCACCAAAAAGACAAACAAAAAGAGTATCGCCAGTTAGTATCCCGAACCCATACTAAGATGTAACAATCCCGCAGCACTAGCGGTAAGGGTATACAATATTGTAACGTCCATCGATAACTTTCGAACTGCGCCATTGGAAATCCCGGTCGATGTATATATGATCGTCTGCACAGGGCTCCAAGGACCAAAAGTCCACCTTAGACCTAGATAGGGAGGTAACCCATGTGCGCTTAGATCACATGTCGGGTGAGTTGGATGATGGGCATCCAGCTTCCGGCGGAAACATGGATGACGCCAACGACCTTCACTTCCTCCTGTGTGATACCTCCGTGTATTCATATCTGCCATCGAGGATCTGTCCCCACATGACTGTTCGATATGCACTCCCGACGGGAAACGTCAAATTGAGGACGGGGATAGCAGAAAGGTGACTCAAAGGAACGTACCCTGAAGAACGTGTCCACAGAGGTACCAACGAGTTTCATCAAGCGTGCCACAGTAATCGGATTCCCCGCACGAGTCTCGTCTCGTCGGGGGTGGCTATCTGGAGCTTCCAAGGCCCATATCCGGGCCACTACAAGTTGTTTAGTAGGGACGAGATTATCGCCGACTGTAGTAACCGAGAGATAGACTCACGTTGATTGGGATGTGAGTCGTGGTCTTGCCTCCGAGTAGTGCAAAACCCATTCGCGTTATGGAGTTCGCGGTCCGGCCTCGAAGGATATCTGACAACCCGGACCCAGTGGCACCGTTGTGATTGACGAAGAAGAGTGGTAGCTGAAGTACGGCTGCTTCGACATGTCGGATATCTACTTCATCGGCCGGAGTCCATCGCCATTGGGGTACAACGGTGCCAAGGTTTCCCCAAGGCTATGGTCGAGAAGCGGAGTGGTCTCAGGCTGGAGCGGTACGCCTGGCGATGCGCCCTGCACCGAGTGGACATTGTGCGTGATATGCCATGCATCTTGATGGTATACTATCCCATAGTATCCTAGGAAATAGTGGGAAGGTGGTGCCTTGAATAGGAGCATGAAATAGTTATCAGCATCCTCGTGTGTAAATGTATGAGCAACAATCCGTCGGAGCGGAGGTGTCAGAAGTGAAATAGTCTAAAAAGCGACCTCCACATGACGTAAAACTAACACCTACTTTGGTTGACGAAGATTACGGGGTGATCAGAGAGCCGGCGCACAGCGACAAACCTTCCAACGAATTTCACTGGCTGATCTTCTAACGAAAGAAAACCCAGGGCTGGTAATACTTCGGTGACCATATCTCCGCCGATATCGTCCAGTGCAAGAGCGATATGTCGTGCCAACTGCTGAGATCCATGCAACGTTTTCACAACGATGAAGGGGCTAAGGAGTTCCAGCCAATCTGCGTCACCAATGTCGTCTTGCCAACCTGGTTGCAGTTCATCCTCGTCGATCGAGAGATGGCCTACATCGGAGACAAGGGTGGGGGATTGACCGAGGATCTGGACCAGGTGTGAAACCTGCTAATCTAACGATTTGCATGAGATACGAAGAGTAAGGCAATTTCCAGGGTGTTCCTTCTCTTCACAATCGAGTTCAATGTAGACATTGTTAGTATGTAAGCGTTCTTGCACATGCCTGGACTGAGCTAGCTCGAGGTTCTCCGTGCGGCCTATGAACTGGGCAAGTTGAGGAACTCGAGAGTCGGGCTGATTGAAATACGTTATTTCGAAGCTGTGGAATCGAGTTTCGTGCCAAAAATATGCTACAAATACTTGCTAGAGCTGCGGAATTTAAAGGTGATGAGATGGAAGGATATTCCGTCAAGGAAAGCGGCTGTCTTAACTCAAGGCGAGACGTCGGCAAATTGAACCAAATCCAAAGGCTATCCAACCTGGTCAACGTGGCCAAGCCCTCAACTATCGCTTCAGGTGAAATATAACCCTCCTGAGGAACTTTTTCGAGTTGAAGAAGGACAAGGTCTCTGGCTGATGAAAGAAGGGTGGGAAAGATATGCTTTCCAAGCAGATCCGACGTAACTTAACTGTAGGGCAGAACCACCCAAAAAGGACTGGGACGTTCCGAGCTTTCGAAGAAAGACAAAGGCCTGTTAGCGCTAGAAATTGGTTCCTGCATCGTTGAGGTCAGTCTTCCCAACAGCAAACTCGTTATAGAAAGTTTGACGCTGCGCATCCGATTGGGGTGCTCGAGCGCAGCGGTAACATCGTCTTCGTAGTTGGGAACACGGCCCGTGCCGTTCCACGTGAAGTAGTCCACGACGATTGGGAAGGGTGACCAGCACCACAGATTTTTCCTGAAAGGGGTTCCGTACGTGCATAGAAGCGCCGGATTAAGACGGTATGGTGACGCAAATATGATATATCGCCATCGCTGGCATACATTTTGCCATTCAGAGAACTTGGACCTATGATAATGGCGACGCATTTGATAAAAGTCAAATATATCTAGCATAACATTGTCCGGAAGCCCGTAGACTGTCGTTGTGTGTCTGTAATTCTTGTATGATCCACGCAAGTCAGCACTCGTTGTATGCGCCGCACACGAACTAGAGGACGTACCTAAACTGAGCAACCTTTCTCACATTCAAGCCTTTATTACGGTCACATTGTATCGGTACTGGAATAATGGCACCAAAAGGTGGCATGGTGAGTGGATGGTGGGTTGTCTGGGGACGGGCACTCAGGAATTGACGTAAATTAACAGTCAATGAGCCCAAGCACTAAGCCCGGAGGACGATGTGGCTGGTTTTATCTGGTAGACTTCCCTGGGCTACGGGCACCCTACGACCGTAAATTGATCCTGCTCATGTGCTATGAATTGGGGGTGCATGGCAGTGCACACTAGGGAAAATCAGCTTGAAAATCGTTCGATAACAGATTCACCAATCGGTGTCCTCTAACAAATAGTTTGTGCCCGATAAGGGTAATTTCAACCTGCTATAGCACACGACCTGTGGCAGGCAAAATGCTTCGAACGAGGCAGGCTCTTCATCGATCAATCCACCAAGAAGTAGGCGGCAACTGTGAAGCTTATAGAACCTATCGTCCGTTTCAGGATCGTTACAGTATATTTACATTGAGCGGCCCGTAATATATGCCATGCAGTGCAGTGACGGCAGCAGAACCCGTGCCTACTGGTTCATAGTAGATAACGAGATAACGATCAACGACGGATCCACTGTACAGCATCAAACTGGGTCAGGGGTTCGCTAAACGAAAAGGTATACTTCAGATTGGCAGAGGTAGTCGACGACCAGAACTGTCTTATTACCGGTGTAAATTGACCATTAGAAATCAGAGCAAGAGAGAGGAGGGACCTCACGACTCCAATAAAAGGCGTGAGAAAGTTGTAGTGTTGAGCGTGCACCCAGGAAAAAAGGTTTTTGGCCCGACTTCACGCCTATAAGGACGAAGTCGAAATTGAGGCCATGGCTTAGAACAAAAAGAAGGGAGCATTCCGCTACCTATTTCCGTACGGCGACTGCTTCTAAATTTCCCAAGTAACTTGTGAACTGTGAAGCCTCGGACATCTTGCGGACATCACATGTCCAAGGCTCCAGGTTGTAGCCTCATAATTTGTGTCATTTATGACCCAGTGTGTAGCCCTGTTCAGAAACGCCCGACCTACGAAAGGAGGATTATGATGGTCTTCGAATATTGTAACTTGGTTTTGAGGACGAGACGCCCGATGAGGACGCTGGTACGAGTGAGCAAGAAGGATCCCATGGTGTGTGTGGCGACGATGATGAAGACATGTTCGAGGACGCAATAGAGAATCTGGCCATTTCGGAGAAGTCCGGGCTCGTTGTTGCCAATTCGTGACAGCAGATGCGTCGTATCCTGATCAAGAGGTAGGGTCAAACCCGGCGCGTATAAGCTGATCTTGGGGTCGTTTTTGGCCTCGGCGATCTCGCGTTCGAATAGATGACCCTCTAGGTCGTACTGTGGCTGTACTTTCACTATATGGGATGACAACCATGCCTGGTCTAACGTATCCCTGTGTTTTCTGTGTCAGGCTTAGCACAACTTGAGTGTGTATAAATCCCTAGCTTGTCAAGACGATGAGTCTCAGTTGCGCCGTTTGTCGTATCTGCCTAATCTGGGGCTCCTAATAAGAGCTCTCGTTGAATTCTATCGATTCGAATCGGATTGCGAAATTATTTTCAAAGAAAAAAGACAAGGCCGCATCCCTTGGACACATTGCGGGAAACTATCTCTATAACATCAGTAAACTTGCGAATGCGTTGAAAAAAAGGATATTGGCAACACACCTCGATTGTTATCCATAGCCCAACTACTGATATCGAGTAGAGCCCAACATCCGACGACGGTTGGGACAGAAGTAGGGGATTGACTCACATCTTATTGTTGTTACCAGTCCTCAAGTCGATCATGATGGGCTAGTTACTGGAGTTGGACGGGAGTCAACCCAGTTCCGTGCAGACGATTCGGGGCTACGAACCGATAGAAGAATATCACGGTGCAGGGGCCATACAGCTCATAGTACACCTACGACCACGGCTAGCATGGGTTAGTAAGCCTACAGGTGGGGTGACGAAGATAATAGACAGACGTGCCTCGTTGAAACCTGGTGCCTCCCTGATGCCACAAAGGTAGATGATGGCAAAGTTCCGCGATGCGTCTCGTCCGTCACCATGAACCGTGACAGCGTCTCAGTCGTGCCCAAAGCGGATGACAACGACGAGGCCCTCCTCAAATTGACCACTTTATTGACGTGCCAGCCAGAAGGAATGTGGGGTAGAGAATAAGACATTTGGGCCCGAATGTGGATGGGTGATTGAACTAGGCCTGGGACTGTGCTGTGAAACGAAGCAGTACTGTAATATTTACATGCTGTAACCTGACCGAGACGAAGGAGAACACGGTCATCTAGACGTTGTGGGTTCGGTTTGGGGTAATCACAGGCATCATCTTTTCGTAATAACGTTGGATAAAGGCATTACTATTGGAATGGCTATCCAAATCATAAGAAATCATATAATCATAGGTCACAAGCTGAAGCAACCCGGCGGTGCTGAAGCTCCTAGGTCATGAATAGGACGTAGTATGATTGGAGGATTAGATTACAAGTCTTGTAATAATTTTGACTTTATTATATTCTTATAACTTCTGTATAAGACTTGGAATATTAGATTAGATTAGATCAAGCCCTCTCTTGAGCCCTCTTCCGGAATTCTGGGACAACATATGACAAAGTGACCCTCATTATGACTGGTCTAGAATAAAGTAGCTGCAGTGGCGGCACTGACGTGTTATACCTGTAGGTCCCTGAGGTAGTACTGAATTTCCCCACGCCTGCATGATCTCATTATAGGCCTCATTGCTGGACTAGTACAACATGTAATGTAGAGCCCAATAGTTTCCTTCAAGTGGTGTCCCGTGATGGTCAGGACAGTGCCTGTCCAACGCGGACACATAATTTCGCGAGCTCTGTCCGTTGCTCCGATTCGGCTGGAGCAGGAGTTGAGCCCAGGACCCGGGTTGAGACAAAGAAGGAAAACTAGGTCAGGACACACGAGCTCCTAGGAGGGTCGGAGTGCGAGATGCGTTCGCGAGGAGGAGTAATACTTGGGGTGATGTAGACCTTGATGTGGACCAAGCGTTGGGAACAGCGTCGTTTACGTGGCGATAACAGGCCCGAGTCCGAGGGGGTGACATGTACATCGTAGTATGCTGTCTACTCTAGGGATCAAGCGATGTGTGTGTGCGAAGGGAGTTATGTACACGACAAGTTATTAGGGATACGACCGAGCGACTTGGGTTCGGGATTTCCATAGTAATGCAAAGAGGAAATAAATTGAAAATGACGACCGTGTTGACTACACGGCAAAGTTTACGGTCCTGACAGGCCCACTCCCTGCTACATTTTCACTGCACGCAGTGCCCCCCCCTCGGGCCTCCCGCGCATGTGTATACATAACCTCCGCTGGAACTGTGAACGTCGATATGAACGTTGTAGGTTGCTCCTCTAGTTGTAGAGGTTGAGCATTGCTAGACACGACGTCAGAAATGGGGGTAAATCACCGAGATGCAGGTGAGATCAAAGCGACGCACACCATGTAAAGGAGCGAAAGGACGTAGAGCTTCCCGACCATCCCATGAAGAATTGGATACCAGAATAGCAAATCACTCTGAAGGACGGGAAGATGGTAGTTAGTGCCCGTTGCTCTAAATAAGACGCCAAAAGAACCCTGAGCAGGGGAAAAAATGGGGGGAACTCACCGACACTTGAGGCACAGTAGCAGTAGTGTATTGGATATAGAATCCGGTCAAGCAGATGGCGCCGAGAGTCGGTGGTAGTGCAGATTGCCACACAATGTTCACCAAATGAGAGATTCGCTATAGATACCAGCAGAAGCTGAGAATACACATCAGGTGTTCCACATACACACAAGACATACCTTACGTGTGTGGGCAGTATAAACCCGCTTCATCGTTCGGGTGAGATAGTAAAGCACTTGGCGTGATTGATAAACACGTGAAGCCCAATGTCACAGGAGGCGTGGACGACGTACAGAGGATAGTAAGAGTGAGGTCGAGGACTGAGAAAGGTCAGATACGCGCGATATATTGAGAATGACGCAGACTTACCAGATGGGAGAAGGACAGACATCAAGACTGTAAATGTCTCCAAAAGGGCTCTCTAGGAACAGGTTGAGTGCTTACAAAGCCAGGATGTGTCAGCCCTTCGGGGCGAAGGAACGAGGCCCTTCGTTTCGATACTGGTCACAAATGTAATGACTGAAACTGTGACCCATAGTGTCGCGACTGTCGAGGCTACTAGAAGTAGCACGAGCGGCGTCTGAGTAACGAACGGTTCAGCGCATTCTCTATTGCGGGCGGAGCTACTGACGATAGTGAACATGCTCTTTCCCACAAGCTAGTTATTCTAGTCAAATGGGCAGGAACACGCAATGTGGTTGATGACAAACGTAGTAGCAGCGTCGAATCATCAAAGCTTGGACGGGAACCGATATGACCAGGGTCTGCAACGAGATTAGGAGCCATGAAACAAGTTGGATTCTCCACGCACTGGTATTGGCTGAATGTAATCCTCCCAGTCCAGGAGCGGCTGAAGTACAATTCAAGGATTAAAAGTGTGTAACCGACGCAGAAAACGAGAGAAAAATGACACGTACGAACACCCCAAACTGTTGTACGTACTTAGACCAAGCAGATGCAAAGCATAGTCCGGACTGCGCACTGCATAAACGGAAGTAGATAATGAGGTGACGTGGTAAAAAGTATGGAAGTCGCCTACAGTCCAACCACGGTCACAAATACGATAACGGCCGATAACAGTGAGCTCTCTCTGCGATTAGACGCATAGAACCACTGAGAGAACTGGGCAAATACGAGACCAGCTTCTATCCCCTCGATGAATAAGCCTATGATGCCTGAGCCGAGCGCTGAGGATTGACCCTGTGGGAGCTGTGTTGGTGGAACCGAACCGGACATGACGTTGTCCCTGACTCCCTGCTAACTGGTAAATCTTACTAAGAGACAGTAAGAGGAGGGAATGGAAATGCGGGGTTGGGTCAGAGGTTCAAATGCAGCGATGTGAGAACTGAGAACATCCAACCAATTATTTAAGGTCGGTTGTAGACGCTGGGAGCGTGGACTCAGCCATTCGCATTAATCAAAACGGCTACATGCCAGCTAGAACCTAGAGGATATGATCTAGTGCAAATTTGGAAATGGCGACTCATACCTTTTCCTACCTCTTCAAACAGTTGCGGGAGTTCAGGACGTCATAAACCAAAGCCTTGAGTAACCTATGTGAGTCCCCTGTCCGGTCTCAGCATGATAAAGTCACTGGGCAAGAAATCCACTAGCGAAGCCTATTCAAACGGTTTGAAGGCAACATAAAAGTACTGTATAAGCGTATATAAACCTTGGTGTTTCAAACAAGGTTCCAAGAGGACTCCGAAGTCCATTACGTCATAAATGTATCGATTGAAAATTTTTTTGAATAGATTTGTATCTGTCAGGCTCTAATTTTGCATAAAAGTACACGCGGAAAATTTGCACCCCAGTCTCACCCGAAAGGAAGTCTAAAAAGAGTATCGCCCTGGCAGGATCCAGAACCGATACACAATCATGGTAGTAAGGGTATACCGAATTTACTATGGTAGTGTCTATCGATAACGTCCGAACTGCACCATTGGACCAGGTCAGAATGATCCAGTCGATGTATATTCGGTCGTCTGTAAAGGGTCCCAAGGACCACAAGTCCACCTCAGACTTGGAAGGTCACCCGTGTGCGCTTAGATCACATATCGGGTGAGTTGGATGATGGGCATCCAGCTATTAGCGGAAACCTGAATGGCTCCAATAACCTTCACCTCCGCTTGCGTGATCCCCCCATGCCCTCCAATCTGCCATCGGGGGTCTCTTGCCACAGAACCGTGGGCTATGCACTCCTAGGGGAAGGTGTCATTCGACGCAATACCGGAGACGTGAGGAACGTACCCGAAGAAACCGGTCCACAGAGGTACCGAGATGCCTCATAAAGCGCGCCAAAGTGATCGGATTCCGCGCATGGGTCTCATCACGGGTGGCAACTTGACGCTTCCAGTACATATAGCCGGGCCACTACAAGTGGTTTCGTAGAACGAGTTAGAATATTATTACTGCCCACTGTAATGTCCGAGATAGACTCACGTTGATCCGGATGTGAGTCGCCGTTCTGCCTCCAAGTGGTGCAAAATCATTCGCGTTACGGAGATCGCGATCGCGTCCTTGGAGGATATCTGGCAAAGGGAACCCAATGCTACCATTGCTATTGACGAAGTATATGGGCAGCTGAAACACAGCACCGACGACGTGTCGTCGGACATCCACCTCGTCGGCTGGGGTCCATCGCTGCTGGGGTAAAATGGTGCCTTGCGCTCCCCTGCTACTATAATCCAGAAGTGGTGTGTTTTGGAACGGGACGCCTGGAGATGTGCCCTGCACCAAGTTGGCGTTTTGCGTTATATACCATGCCCCTTGGTGATATACTATGCCATAATATCGCATAAAATGCTGGGAATGTGGTGTCTTGAGCAGGAGCATGAAATAGTTATTAGCGTCCTCGCGCGTAAATGTACGAGCGACGAATCCATCGATAACGACGTCGCCAGCGACGAGCTTTGTGCCGGCAAGGTCAGTCTAAACAAGAAAAAAATCACTGAAGCGACGCACTTGTTGTGCCATGAGTGAGTTTTATGACCCTAGTTCTGTGGACCTTCCCTTGTCGCTTTTTGGAAAACTGTAACCAGGAAGCGTCCTGAAGTGACCGCGACTATCTCAAACTCGCTGTTGTTATGGATGAAAACAGGAGAATATGACAGGGGTGCTGGTTTTGGGCCGTGTTCTGTGCACTCTTTATCGTTTATCGTAGCGGCATCAGCTGAAAAAAAAAAAAAAAAGGTCGGTGTTAACGGTACCTTCCCCCCTTCCCCTGCCCCAATATACCTCTCCGGACAGCCCCGGATAGTCACACACATTAGTCACGCGTAACGAGTCGTCACGCGTCACGACCTATGCAACGTTCTGTTCGCTCAGATCATACTGTACTCTTATCAGCGCAGTTGTCACTTGCGAGGCCAACTGGTGGAACAGCATTCACACCACCAAATGGTCGTCGCTAAATCTCTTGGTTACTGTTTGGACGTGGGAGTGGTCGCACGCTTGCGGTCTGCTCATTCCTATAAGCATTCCTAGTCGAGGGAATCCACGGATTAACGTTCTGTACTTGATGGTGAGCCATCCCCTAATGAGTTAGAGGTAAGATTAGTAGCGGAGGTCGGTTGTTCAGGAGTAAGCAGTCCGAATACTGTCCTGGCCAAGTTTGCGGCATGTAGTCACGATGCTCAGCAGCAAGCAGCGGAGTGACGTCCGGCGATTCGCATTAGCTTCTTGCAGTGCAGCAACAACATGCAAGAGCCTGAACCGGGCCGTAGACACGCTAGGAAACGTGTGTTATGATCGTGTGATGGTTCGTTATGAAATTCACAATGTAGTACTTGGTCCTCATTATATCATGCCACGCTTAACCGGTCTTTGTCCGATGAGTCGCAAATACAGATACATACATGTGGCTGCATAAAACCCGGATGAAAAAAATAGTGCAGTATGTGTGAATTCATCCATCTATTTCCGAAGGACCTCAGTCGTTAGTCTCTCTTCAATTCAATTATCAAAGGTCACGGGGTGACCAGAGACCCGGCGCGCAGTGATGAACTGTTCAACGGATCCCACCGGCTGGTCGTCTAACCAAAGCGAATCCAAGGCTGGCAACACCTCGGTGACCAGCTCTCCCCTGATATCGTCCAGCGCAAGAGCGATGTGTCCACCCAACTGCTCAGATCCGTGCAATGTTTTCACACTTGCGAACGAGCGGAGGAGTTGCAGCCATTTAGTGTCGTCCATATAGTTTTGCCAGCCTGATTGTAAATCATCCTCGTCGATAGAGAGATGGTCCACGTTGAAGACCATGGCGGGAGATTGACCGAGGATCTGCGCCAGGTGCGAGACTTGCCAATCTAGCCCTTTACACAAAATACGAAGGGTAAGGCGATTTATATGGTGTTCCCCTTGTTCGGAATCGAGTTTGATGTAGGCGTTTCCAACATTAAACCGGACTCGAGCGTGCCTGAACCCGGTCAACTCAAAGTTTTCCGTGCGGCCGATGAATTGGGAAAGTTGGGGAACCCGGAAGTCGAGCCGATTGAAATACGTTATTTTGAAGCAGTGGAGTCGAGGGGTGTCGATTCGGGCTAAGAAGTGTTCCAGATACTCGCTAAAGCCGCAAAAATTAAAGGTGAGGAGAGAGGGAAGGACATCTCGTGGTAAAAGAGGGGGCGAGTGTCTTTGATCGACGAGAGAAGTCTGCGATTTGAACCAAATCCAAAGGGTATCCAACCTGGGCAACGCGGCCAGACCCGTGACCATCGCGTCCGGTGAAATATAGCCATTCTGGGGAATATCGTGGAGTCGAAGATAGACGAGGTTGCCGGCTGATAAAAGAAGGGTAGGTAATGCTGGGAAGGAGACGCCCGCTAAATAGATCTTCTGTAAACTTGGGGCGGGACCACCCAAGAATGCATCAGGAAGGACTGGTGCGTTCCGATCTTTCGATGAAAGCCAAAGATCTGTCAGCACCGGGAATGGCTCCTGCATCACCCGGGCCAGTCTCCCCAATCGTGAGCTCGTTACGGCGAGCTTGATGATGCGCACCCGATCAGGGTGCTCGAGCGCGGCGGTGGCATCGTCTTCGTAATGAGGTGCATGGCCCCTGCCATTCCAGGTAAAGTAATCCACGACGATTGGGAGGGGTGGCCAGTAACCCAGATTCTTCCTGACGGGCGTTCCGTATGTGCAGAGAAGCGTTAGATCGAGATGGCGTGGTGACGCAAACACTATTTGTCGCCATTGCTGGCATACGTGCACCAGGGTGGGCCATTCTGATCTAGGATGAAAGGAGATGCCAAGACGATTGCTATCTATTCGACAAAAGTCAAATATTTTCAGCAAGATATCGACCGGGAGCATATTGATCGTCGTCGTGAGTCCACAGCTGTCTGATCCACACCAGTTAGTACTCGTTACGAGCCGAACGCCACAAGACCCGGGACGTACCTGAGCTTTGAGCAACCATTCTCGTACTATGGCCGTGTTGTGTTAGTGCTGATATGGCACCAGATGATGACATGGAAAGTGGACAGTTGGAGGGATGGTAGTGGGAGAGTCGACCAATAGACCTATTATGAGGGCCTCCCATGATTCAATGCCGTGCAGTTGGTTTCCGGTCATATGTTTTAGCGAATTGTTTGGTCGTATTAGTTTTGACCTGTGGTCTACCTATACTGTTTATGTTTACGGACCCTTTGATAGCACTAGTAGGTTCATAGTGTTAAAATTTAACAGTGAGTAGACGGAGAATCATACGGATATTAGTTATCTTATGAGATCGTCCTATCACAAACATTTTATGTCCGATAAGGGCTATTCCCACCTTTCACCTGCTTCCTAGTCGGACACGGTGTTGTGCGTCTAGCATATGGCAGATTCAGGGTGCTTAGGATAGCCACGCAGTCACCAGTTGATTATGTTACCCTCATAATCTTCAAGTTCATATCCCTTTCAAGACCCGTTTATCAAATGACTGTCGGCAGCGCTGTACACCCTCGGTCCTACACAATATCCCTAACGTGCGCTTTTTGGGGTCGTGTGTCCTTTAATGCAAACCCCAATAAGTTTGGTGGCCCTTCATCTCGTCATTAGTGACTTATCATATTCGTTCCGCATCAAGGGTATCGTTCCTTGATTTTTAGTGAATTTGCCCTTGTAGTAGACTCGATTGGGCATTGCGATACTCCCGTTTGTTTAGCGAACTTCTGGCCCCAGTTCGTTGCTGGACGGTGCATCCGTTGATCGATAACCCGTTATCTATGAGTCTACAACGTCGTTCTGCTGCTGTTGCCGCATTGTCACGGTCCTTTCCTCAATGTGAAAAGCCGTGTATTACGTCGGGTCCCAAGTAGCGATACGCCCTACGAGCTCTACAGCTAGCACCTAAGTTGGGGGATCATTCGACCCCAAATCAAGCATTCCGAAATGTCTCGTACATCAAACCGCGCACCGCATGCTGCCAGTGGTATAACAAAAGGGGGCGAGGTAAGATGCGCACTGTAGTCGAGTCGGGTTGGGCCTGAATCAATACTGCAAGCTTCAAATGCGTCTATTGAATATGGCTATCTCATCACTCGTATGGGGGTGCATCCGAGGAGGCGCCGAGTAGTAGTGCCATGGAAGAGCGCGAGAGCCCACTCGCATGAAAGTAGCTTAAGGAGGCCACGCCGGAACTGACGGCTGAATGGACTGTGTGATGAAGGGAGTATAAGATGCTGCACGGCACAAAATTCGGCGACTACGCAACACTTTCTTCCACCTCGGCCCTCGCCGCATGGACTCCTTCGTTCCGGTGGTATAATGTGCTCCTTTCTTCTGCCGCAGTATCCCTCGTGCTAACGGTCGCTTAAGAGGGTTAATTGGACGGCCCTTTAGTACATACCACCCCATCACCCTGAGCCCGGTGCGCTCTTGCCTTAGCTCTTGCCGTGCTGCGTCACCGTGTCGCCTTCCATCTCACCTCGCTGGGTGCGCTCATACTTCGAGAGGGTGGGTGCTATTCCGCTTTACAGCGTCAGCGCCCGGCGAAAATTACGTTTTCGCGGTATTCTTCGGCGCGCTATCTGATGCGTTCTGGAGCTACATGCGTGATTTGTGCACCCAAGGTCATCACCTGGGGAGGACGCACAGTGGTGCGGCCTGTTCTCCATCTCCGACAAGCGTCCCGCAGTAATTGAGCGCATGCCGACTGACTTAGGTGCAGTCGTCTTATTGCATCTGTAAAGTTGGTGCCTGTCAAAGGCTGTCATGGACTGTCCTGACAACCTCCCAGGTTTACAGATGTGGTCCTTCTTCTCTGATCGTTGGCCCCGTGGCCGATGAGACGGGCAACATCTGTTATGCTGCTTATTCCCCATAGTTGTTTATGCTTTTGGCGGAGCTTCCAATCCTGGCTGGGGTAGATGTCGAGCATGGGCGGACTGGCGCAGGCTGTCTGGTTATGATGGCTATGGGACGGGGGGGGGGGGGGTGTCCTATCGGACAACGGTCGATTATGCCAGTTGAGTCTCATGTTACATTGGCAGTGACAATCTGGGCCTAAGTATAGTTTATAGACCTAAGAGATATTTTTTTCAGCGCGACCGGTGTCCAATAGCCTATTGACAGTTCTGCGCCCAGTGGCGCACATTCCATCAGTAGCCTAGTATTGTGCTACCAGGGGCGATGAGTCGCTGATAAGCAGGATTTGCTAACAGACACAAAATAACAACGGCACAAGGATCGGCCGACGGCGTAGCACATCATTACCCTCGATTTGCACTAGCCTCGGCCGTGTCCGCGTTTTTTTGACAGGACAATTGATTCCTGAGCTTCGCATTCGCATAACTTCAGGGATACTGGCTGTACTAAACTGCATGTATCAGGCTGCGGCAGTACTGTGTGCGCACACGGAATATTGAATTGCCGAATTTCCCTCCCCCCCAAAAAAAAACTCGCGCGGCAGTGTTTAAGAGTCCTAATTTACATCAATGCGTGGTGGGACCACACCGAATCATTGCTATGTATACCGGCCCTATGATACAGTACAGAGTGTCTATTGACGGCGTCCGTGTCCGTGATGGCGTCCGTTCAGGGTCCGAATCATCAGAAAATGTGCACGGTAAAAGCTAAACAACGCAATGAGAACGAGTCCATCCGAAGGCGCCAGACACCTCGGAAAAGCTACTAGTGGACCATCACTGGCAGTAGATCACATATCGGGTGAGTTGGATGATGGGCATCCAGCTCCCAGCAGAAACATGGATTGCACCGATGACCTTTACCTCCGCTTGCGTGATCCCCCCATGCCCTCCAATCTGCCATTGGGGGTCTGTTGTCACGTGGCCGTTGGTCATGCACTCCTGTAGGAAGGAATCATTTGATGACGGCGATGGCGGAGCCGTGACTCAGATGAACGTACCTTAAGGAACTTGTCCACAGAGGTACCCACGTGCTTCATAAAGCGCGCCAAAGTGATCGGATTCCGTTCACGAGTCTCATCACGGGCGCCCACCTGGCGCTTCCAGTACGTGTAGCCGGGCCACTACAAGTGGTTTCGTAGAATGAGTTAGAATATTATTACTGCCCACTGTAATGACCGAGATAGACTCACGTTGATCCGGATGTGAGTCGTCGTTCTGCCTCCAAGTGGTGCAAAACCATTCGCGTTACGGAGATCGCGATCGTGTCCTTGGAGGATATCTAGCAAAGGGAACCCAATGCTACCATTGCTATTGACGAAGTATATGGGCAGCTGAAGCGCAGCGCCTTCGACGTGTCGTCGGACATCCACCTCGTCGGCTGGGGTCCATCGCTGCTGGGGTAAAATGGTGCCTGGCGCTCCCCTGCTACTATAATCCAGAAGTGGTGTGTTTTGGAACGGGACGTCTGGAGATGTGCCCTGGACCAAGTTGGCGTTTTGCGTTATATACCATGCCCCTTGGTGATATACTATGCCATAATATCGCATAAAATGCTGGGAATGTGGCGCCCTGAGCAGGAGCATGAGATAATTATTAGCGTCCTCGGGTTTAAATGTTTGAGCAACGAATCCATCGACGAGCACGTCGCCAGCAGTGGTGTTCTTCGACGAGGAATGTTAGACAATGCAAAAAAAAAATGAAAATGAAGCCCCAAACCGACTTACTTGACTCATGAGTGGTGTGTGATGTCACTTCCATCGAACTGGCATGGTTTTTAAACTAACCCCCTTGCACCGCTCAAGCACAAGAAAGGCACTAGAAAGGGAGCACCGATGTATGGGCCGGCTGCGCGGCGAGAGAGGCCTCATACCCGCAGCTCTACCGTAGTGGTTTTTGCACAGTCGCAAGGAATGGATGAACTCCAAATGGAGCGCCCGAGTGACCCTTTGGAGGAGAGCTGCTACCACCAGAACAGAGGGACAAGATCTAAGATGGCCAACCTACGGAGAATAGATAACGATATGAGGCCGGGAAGCGAGGATCTACAGACCGTGATGGATTCAGTAAAGTCTGATCAGTTAAACCTGAGCTGCAGAACGTAGTCCTATGCATAGAAAACCGTGTATGTCCGAAAGCAGTCCACCGGGAATCTAGTGGAAGAATATCCGTGGCTAGACATATTTCGCTGTTGCGGATGATTATACTTGGTGCTATCGCCTCATCCAAACTGATGGAGGCCATGGGCTGACTTACTATTAGCGCGCAGTAGTTATAGAATGGAATGTTTGATTTTTTTTTGTTATGGTGGTCTCCTGGGTGGAGGCCCGAGAGAGATCCCGAGTTTGGACATACGGTAAACAAATACAAACATCTTACCATAGCCCAACCGTGTCCTGATCTCAGGCTTGTGCTGTTCGACCTTTGACTCTACCTGCCACTCGCAAGCGATGTCAGAGCCAGAGGATGCTAAACCAAAGCTCAATCTAGTCATCAGTCTTTTGGAATCGCGTATGTTTTCTCCGCTTGCTCTCCCCATTCATTCGAACGAAATCTGACACCACCTGCGTAAAGGGATAACCGTCAAGGTGAAAGCAAACATGCAATTCAAAAAAATCTTTGAAGTTGCCGAGGTCTGTCGAGATATTTTGTCGTCACGCACATACCTTATTTGCCTTGAAGAAACGTTTCCAAAAAGATCCTGGTGCGCCCGTCCTCACATTTGCGGCTTGACAAAGACGCGAACCCCGGGTTTTGACGCGTATAGGAACTCTCAGATTCGTGTACGATGGCGAGCGTCTGTCCCCCACGGATACCCCTGCTGAGGTGCGTTTAGCCCTTTTACCTCCTTTGTGGCCCGACGCGTACTTCCTGGTCATGTTCAGAGGTCGATGGAGGACGGGGACGTAATCGACGCGCATTTACAGCAGGCACGTACGCACCTTCCTTCTCCCCGTCTCTTCTCTCACGCGTTTGTATGTTCAGCTTGGCGGCTGTTTTGCCCCTGCTCGTGATTTATATTGATCTTGAACATCTAATCGGTCCCTCCCCCGCGTCTTTGTTGTCGTGTTCGATCATTTCCATCTTGTGTTGTAGCCATCATCCTCTCATCTGCTCAAGACACTTTCGTATTATTGGATTGGAGAGACCGAGTCGAGAGTATAACCTGGCCTTCCTTCGCTCAGCTCAGCGCGCCCAGAAAAAGGTCCTATCGATTGGCTTTATGTGACAAGTCACTCATGTAACACCCGCCACGGTAAAGCTCTATGTCTGTCAGGGTACAAGCGGCGCAGGGTGGTGCAGCTGTCACAAATAAAATAAGGTTAAAAAATGAAAAGGGCCACGGAAGCCCAGGAGCAGTTCCTTTGGCCTCCATTCCTTAGTGCGCCGCATACAGAGCCCTTCGCCGACCTAACTAACATAGGATTGGAAGCGTTTGCTATGTAGTTCTCCTAGGTCATGATTCAGATTAACGCGTCTGTCCCCATCAGAGCCTGCGAAGACTGACCCACGCATAGCTCGTTACCTTGTAAGCCGTGCACAACGGCATGGACACGGATGTACCAGAGAGATATGTTGAATCCAGCGTAAATTACCGAAGTGGCGGAGTCCTGATAAAACAGCCTCCACCATCTCTCCACGAAGTCCTCTAAGTTTTAGTTCTAATTGTTCACAGCATCGCCGGCATCGCCAATTGTACAACACGTCCATGGGCGCGTGCAAATGGAGACCGCCGAAAATGATGGCGCAACAGTACGTCTGTGGAGCGAGACTAGGACGAATACTATCGTAGTGGGATGATGCAGGCGGTTAGCCGAGCCTGAGGGCTGTACCCCCTTTCTATCTCATCGCCTACCTTGTCTCGGGAGGCCGTGACCATGGAGTCCGTCATCCAAGCATGCGGAGCCAGAAACAAGAGAGAGAATTATGCAAAAGCAATGAAAATGCGGTCGTCCTCGGGTAAACTAGCGTAGTATTGTGGCGAGCGCGGGTCCCTGTAGACCAATCTGCGTCGTTTGTCACGATTCGTCGTTACTGTAACTCCTTGGAGTCTGGCTGGAAGTGTTGCTATTAGTAAGCACCAGTAAGCCCGCGCAGGCCGGCCCGGAAAAGTATAGGCGGCTGAAGGAAGGATTCCAGGAGAACATATTTATAGCCGCATTAGCAGACGATGTCCAGTTGTAAAAAAAGTTTGTTAAAGACGAAACATCATGAGCTCGAATAGACAGTTTGTGTTCAACCATATGATGCAAGTCTATGTCTCTGGTTTGCCTTGCTGCGAAAACCTGATGGTCAAACAGCCGGTCAGAAAAACCGCTTTCTCCCTTCCTCGGTGCCCCAGATCTCGGGGTTTGATAATTTGAAGGAGCCATCTCCAAGAGCGTCGTCAAGATCATCATATGACCATCCCACTTCACCTGCGCCTTTCATGCGCTTGAAAATGCCCTGCATAAAGTGGTCTGTGAACAATTCACCGAGAGGGCGAAGCGTCGGATCTCGTATATGGTCGAATCTGAGATAGAGGCCGATAGCTATTCTGCTCAGAGCATCGAGTGTTCAACTATATAATAGCTAAATACAACTCACAATCGGATCGACACCAAACTCATAATTGACCCATGCGTCGTGCAAATCGCTTCGCATATTAATGTCGTTTTGCACCGAGTCGATCTTTATCGGGCCACCCATAACGGCAATTTTGCTGGGGTACCCATTGCGTATCCACTGTGATAGCAGAGGTCAATTGGATTTACCGTAGAGACAAAGTAACTCACTTCAGCATCATGTACTCGGGGAAATATATGAGCAACTTTAAGACGACTGTACGTTTGCGTCAGCAAGCTTGTGATAAGGGCCTTTACCATCTCTGGCACGTCCACGAGCACGGTAAGAAGACATTTGTAAGGACAAAAATCAGACGATCCCGAATTTAAGGAGGGTTGAGGATTCGCCCACAGGCACTGGGGTATTGGAGTGGGTGGGATTACGAGGACGTGCAAGAGTGGGTACTAGGCCGATACGAAGAGGTTCGCCAGCTGATGCAACATAAGAGCGACGCTAGTAAGAATCGTTGGTTCTCACCGCTGGAGAGCAAGATATAATGTCCTGGATGGACAATCCCGGTACTTGGCTGACATGGCGCACCGCGACGCTGTTGGGTAGTGTCGCATTGGAAAATTGTCCAGGCTGTCGTAGTGACGACGAATGCGATCATGTACCTGTAGAACTCGTCCCACTGGAGGGTACCATACTGCCAGAACCCTGTAGACGGTTCCAATGAAACGAAACCGGTGTCATGAACTAGTAAGGGGATGTACCGGCGATCACAGCACCATCAGAATCAAACACTTCCGCATTGCGCTTCTGTAGACGAGGCGGTTCGCTCTCATCAGCCATCTTTTCGAGGATTTAATGTCAAGTTGACTGGGGGGTTTGCGGCTCGCACAAATTTGTGAGGGTCGTGAAAAGAGTCGGAGCCGAAATATGTAAGCTACGATGCATGTTCGGCAAGTTGTCGGAATATGTGTGTTCGCTAGACGAACCTGTGAGTTCGACGCGGAGAGTATTCCGTTAGGGGTTAGGGGAACACGACGGAGTGCCGAAGCGATATCTAGGTCAATGGAGTTCTGAAAGATAATCGGTGAGCGGTTGGAACGTGAAATAGATGAAGGTCGGGCGGGAATCTGAGGTCAGCGGCTCAGAAGATTCGAGGTCAGTGGCACGTGGGGTGGCTTTTCTGTGATATCGCCCACCTCCGTGTGACCTAAGTGTGACTGGAGGGACCGTTACTGCAGAGAAAGTCGGCGAGAGAATTTTGGGATTCCTGTCGCAAAACTCGCAGACTAAATACACAGAAGAACTACTACCCGCTTGCGCGTCGCGCTGACGCGTTCCCCCCTATTCTTACAATATCGTATCTGAGGCATGGCCAGGAAACATCTCAGAATACCTTCAATATTCAGGCTTGCGCGTCGCCCAACTAATTTTCCGCAAGTCACAAGATCACGGGTTAGTCATGTTCACAACATTTCTTAGACTAGACTCTGGCGCCGGACGGTTTAAGGTAGTGGGGATGAAGAAGCAAATAATGGGTGATATTTGTGAGTCAGAATGAACGGTTTATATACACGCAAGCTGTATACGACGCGTTACGAGACTGGGTCGAACGTATCGTGAGAAGGGAGAAAGTAGAGGGGAACGATGGAGAGTGCGTCAGGTAGGATGTGCCGAGATTACGAGCAGGGTCAAAGGGAGATGGGATCTAATAGGAGGAATGCATTACTTAACATCTAGGAGAAAGGAAGGAGTAAAGAGAGAGGCATACGGGAATCACTAACAAAAGAAACCAAGGCATGACGACGCACCACAATAAGACCTTCTGTCCCAAGTCCAACAATGGGCGCGACGAACCACACAGCCTCCAACGGCGTGTTGCGAGTGGCTAGGAACAGTTGTGTGGGTAGAATGGCGAGAGACAAGGAGTGGTAATAGAGGTTAGTGGAGTAATAGGGGAGACATGACGGGTTGAAAGGAAGACCGACGATAGAGGCAGAACGGGTGAAGCGATGAGAGGACGAGCAGGGAGGAGGCTCGAGGTAGAGTTATTGGCCCATATCATGTCTGGGGTCGGGACAGTAATGGCAGCAGTCCGAGACGTGGCAGAGAGTGAGGATGTGGACGAGGAGAAAGGCGAATTATGTGAACTGCTGCTGAAGTAATCGAGTGTGCGCACACGATCTCGTCGTTGTCACTCTATTATCGTCCCGCTCGAGGCCACCAATGAACGAAATGTGAAGTGCATGTCTAAAAGTAGACCGCATATCCTGGGCTGTTATCAACGCAAATGAGGATCAATGACTCGCGTGTCATATTCTCTCTCTTTAAAGGCTCCGTTTATACCCACAGGTCGCCTCTAGAATCAACGATACGATTTTTTCCCGCTGCCTACGGTTAGTAGTTTACTGCACGCAAAGCGATCATTTTCCGATGATGCGTTAGTGCAAGCACCTAGCCTGCTGTATGGGTGACATGCTAGTGACAATCTGCCCGGCCTGTCCTGCTCAACTCTCAAAAACCAAACTTCCTGGCACCAACGGCGTGCTTTCGCTCCTAGGAACAGTGACATCTACCAGGGGAGGTATGGCAATCATGGGCTAGACGATGCGGGCTACTCTGTCGGTAGAAAATGCCACGTGTCGCAATCAGACCAGCGGTTTATTCTTGCTCCTTGGGTGGGGCGGGGTTTCTGTGTGGTTTAATATACAGAGAATACTCGGCCGCTCCAAACATGAATTACTGTAACAAGTCCCCATGGCGTGAAGGGAGCGTGCCAGCAAGCGTTCTATCTACGGTTCGCTTCGTGCAGTCGCCTGACTGCCAGAGGTCTGAAAGTCCCCTCAGCTGGGATTACGGTCGGATACCCACGCACCTGAAAACAGAAAACAATCCGATCATCTCTGCCCAGTGGCACGAGATCGGACGTCGTACCCCGGAGCGCCGAGGACATAAGCGCATGTGAGCGTCAGCATAGGAGACGAGAGATGAGACCACTACTTTTTACAACAGTGCGCATGGCGCGAAAGCTTTGGACATGGGAGCGCCGACATCGCGAATGCCTGCGAACCTGCTCTCCGCGGCCATGTGAACTCGCCACCCTTTTCAGGTTCAGGGTCCAGCGCTCAGCGGCAGTTCGTTCGGGAGTTCGGGACGAACTCGTTGACAGCGATGTCACCCCACAGGGGTGACGGAATTGGGCGTGGGTCCAGCGATGACGTCTATGCGGGGTTGCTGCGGCGTGACGAGGGCTGATCCACTCGACAGGCAGAGTGCCGAAGAGTAACGTTACATACATATGCACCCACACGCTCCGTCTGTGATATGTCGTACATGACATACCCCGTGCCTCCCCTCAGAGTATACTACGGCCACGACAGCGGCATGGAACGAGCGGTGCGCATCTAGGCCTCGCCTTTTTGAATCGACAACGTTAACTCGGGCCCCGGAGATAAACATTTGTGTCTCGCTCTGAGTCCTATGTCAGTGTCGACTGCGACGCGACGCTAGCCTCAATGCTGTGGGGCCGTGATCGTGATGCATGCCCCCTCAGGCTCCAATTTGTTCACGTAAAGTTTGCATACGAACCAGCTAGACTCATTGGAGCCACCCGTTCCCAGAGACGAATCGCGGGGTACCTAGGAGAACAGTGAGGTCATCGAGACTTCTATTTTCATCACCATTGTCAGGTCGCCCATGTCTCAGCGTTTTTAACCATTGTTGAATTCGTGACCACTGACACAAAAGGCGGAGGTGATACGTACCGAGATACACGTGCTCCCTCGACCATAGACGTCCATAGATAGCGTTGGGGTCACACTCGGTCATTCAGGCTACAATACTTGGTGACCGTGGATCATGCATCATGGACCACCAAGTATATCCCAGGTACCGAGCAGAGATCACAATGAGTGCCGAAATGACGGTCGTTTGAAGGGAACTAGATAGTCTTACCCTGAACTTTGAAGCGTGGCTTGCATAACTAACGCTACAAGTGATATGCAGTTAACACCACTTCACGACCCATGACCCGTCCCTGCATAAGTTAATAACATTCATCGAAGCCGATTTAGGCCGACCACCGTGACCGACACGTAAAGCTACTTCCAACGTTGGCAACAAAGATTCCATACAGTACCAAGTTGTGTAAAGCAGCCGAGGAGCCATACATCTTAGCTAATAGAGCGCATCACGCTGACCCTGAGCCCCAACCCTGGACGGGAACGGTTGTCAGGGAGGGGAAGAAAATAGAAGCCCACGTGGATCTGATGTTGCGTTGTTACATGTTCTCGACCGTGTCGACGGAAGTAAAGCATCGATGGCATGTAGCACATAACTGTCCAATGGATGACCAATTATATATTTAGAGTGACACGGGCTATATGGGTTTATTACACGCCAGGCGATTGGTCGGGTCAGATGCAGCAGCTTCCATAGACGCCCTAACGGTGACGAGGTATCGTGAAACCAGCTGGCGAAAGTGCACCGGGGCCGTAACCTGCAGGGCTCTGGGCATGCAGGGAAAGTTGACCAGCGGTGGCTTGGCTTGTCCGGTGTCTCGTCACGGGTACCTACTGTATAGTGACAGTGATTACATCCCACTTGATGTCGTCGTCGGTTTCACCTACGGAAGGAACCGGCTTCTGTACGACGCGCAGGGCAATGCGCACAAGAGTCACGGTCTAGACTCAATATTCATCCCACGACGGAAGGTCTCATGCCCGACCGATCTCTTGCAGTCTTTTCGTGAAAATAAAGAAAAAGACCGATTCTGAGTCAGTGACCTCTCATTGGCCCAAATTCCGCCAATAGGGCGCGAGGCATCACATCGCTGGGCTATGTCACCTGGTGCCATTCCCGGAGTACCATGACTGTATATCACTGGCGGCGGATCATCACAAGTTGTGATTTGGGCGTTGTGAGCTACGCAATCTGCACCCGAGGCCGAAGATAATCCCATGACCCCGTCGTCGAATCGGGCATCAGAGCCAATGCAAGAGGTCCGTAAAACACCGGTAGTGGGTCTGTCCACCAAGAATAACAAATTTCCACCATAAGGTTCCAATGTCGTGCTTCGGGGGCTTCTAAGAAGAAGAAGGTCTTGGTTCCTAGGAGAAACAGGGTCGAGGATTGATCGATGTTGAACGAGAACATGACCGCGCCACTTGGAACTTGACTAACTTGACTTGGCAGCTCATGTGGTTGTTTTGTGGGTAGTTGATACTCATGCCATCGTCGGGTGACACGTCTGCCAAGTAGATATCATATCGTGGAGAAGCTACTCCGAGGTCGTTCGCCTGTTTACGTCATTGGCTTCTCTTTGACTCGAACACCCATGTGCTTGGCACCGCTGCTGGTACTCACTATGCAGGGTCTGTCCTGGTGCCTACCGATAAACACCTCATCGTTGCGGGCCCCAGGTATTACGTGTCCCGTCATTCCCCCGGTCCGAGACAGTAACACACATGTGAAGCGCACTATCCTGTAGTCTGATGGCGAAAAGTCAAAAGTTATCTCGTTCACACCTGACAGCCACCGATTTACCCTGCAAATACGTCATCTCGGGGTTCGACCTCTTGACTTGCATTTACGCTGCTATCGGCGATTACAATGCTTCTCAGGAATCCTTCCACCCGGATATGGTTAGTGTCTTCGTTCTGTTCGTTGTGGGCTGCGATCCAAGTTCACAATTTTCTTAGTGCCAGTGTGTGTGCCGCCACATCTTTCACTCCTGACCTCAGACACGTTGGCTCATTCTACGTATCGGTGGCTTTGCAGGCAGTTAGTCCACCCAAGTTGCTCGGCCAATAGAGACCCCGTCTAGGCCATCAGAGTGATGGTTCGTGGTGCGCTTCCGTAAGTTCACTAGTCTGCGAATCAACGAGGTGCCAAGTGCTTTCACTAGGCGAATATACTCTCCGGCTATTCCGTTGGTACAACTTCGGCACTTCGGTGCGACGATACGAAGATTCTTCCATCCTATCGTATAGGAGTTCGATGGTACAATTCCATAGCGATTAAACTTTGTTTGGCTCATTAGCTCCTGCACAGCTGAACGAGTTCACTCCCTCATACGGACTTTTCTTACGGACTTTTTTCTGGCCGCTTTTCACCTGGCCCTCGCCTCGTCTGCGGGGTATCAAGTGGAGCGATTTCTGTCTGCCTGCTTCTCGATGACCTCCGATCCGTCGATCCATCGTCGTCCTAGCAGATCTTCTGGACTATATATTATGCTATGAAGTTCCTGCATCAGTCCTTGTAGCAGTTTCTCCCCCTCCCTCGACAGATATGTCCTATAAACCCAACAACGAGTTTAACATCGCCATCGTCGGCGCAGGGTGGGTCTTCCCATTTTGAAACTCATCCAAAAGTCTGAAGTACGCTCAAACTCACAGCTTTGGAGGCCTTTCTGCCGCTATTGCTCTGCGGAAGAAATGGGGATTCGATAACTTCGTGGTACGTCTGTGCACGCCGTAGCCCGATGAAGAGTTTAAAGGGACGCCACTTAGATCTACGAGCGCGCAGGTGACGTCGGAGGAACGTGGAGAGTGAGTCTCCAACAACAGCATCCTCACGTTCGTACGCTAACTCAACGGTATTACAGGATAACACGTACCCCGTACGTATCTTGTCGGATTCAGGGAGTCCAGTCCTTACACCCCCCACAGGGCTGTGCGTCGGACGTGCCGATCCACCTCTACTCCCTCTCCTCGGACTTGAAGCCGGATTGGAAGAACTCGCACGGCACACAGCCCGAGATTCTGGAGTACATGCGCGAAGTAACGGACCGGCGCGGCCTACGCAAATACTGCAGTTTCCATACGTCTGTCGACAAGGCCGAATGGGATGCGACTGCGAACGTGTGGCGCCTTGAGATAAGCGATGTGCGCACCGGCGAGAAGCACCAGACTCGCGCGACGGCCCTCATATCTGCTATCGGCGTGCTGGTCGTACCTAGCTTCCCCAAATTGCAAGGAATCGAGTCTTTCAAGGGCGAGGTGTTCCATTCGGCCCGCTGGAATCACAATGTTGATCTCCATGGCAAGCGCGTCGGTGTTGTGGGTAACGGGAGCTCTGCGTACGTCACATATTGGTCATCAGTTCTGCACGTCGCCCTAATTGTGAAATGCTTCCCCTCAGGGCACAATTTGTCCCAAAGATATCTGCGGACCCGACTGTCACCGTCACAAACTTCGCCCGCACGGCAATGTGGTATATACCCTCAGTAAGTGCTCCTTCGAGCAGCACGTATTCGCCCTTAACACATGACATGAAGCCACATGTGCCCTATAGCGGGCTTACGAAGTGGGCTTTTGCATACATTCCTTTCGTGCAGCGCATCCATCGCTTCCTGATCACGGTGGAGGTACGCTCGCTAAGCTTGGTATGCTCCAGTTTAGGTCTAACATGATACATAGCTTGAGGCAGTATTCTTCTCTTTCAAATACAAAGGCAAGAACCTCTTAAGCAAATACTTTACAAGGGTACGTAGTCGCCTCGTTCTTTTGATCGTATACATCTGACCAGTCTAGACCTCGAGTAATTACATAAGGAGCATTGTACCCGCCAAGTATCACGACGTTATGGTTCCAAAAGATCGTACGTGTTAATCTTGCGCATTCCTCAACGTCAGGTATGAACAACCTACACGCAGCATTTGGATGCAAGCGCGTTGTGCGCGACCAAGGCTACCTCAGAGCGCTGAACCGCCCGAATGTTGAACTGACTTTCGAGCGCATCGCACATATCGAACCGGATGGCATTGTCACAGAAGCTGGTACGTCTCTGTTCTATTCGAGGGTGGGCGGTATAATAAATACTCGTCACGTCTAGGCGACAAGGTCCCCGTTGATGTTATAGTATATGGTACAGGCTTCGTAACAGTACGTGTCATCTTGTTAGGCCGACAACACTCTGACTCTCGACAGGACAATTATCCCATGAATCTACGCGGCCCAAGAGGCACGCTGAAAGAATACAACGACACGCATGGCGGGCCGCAGGCGTACCTTGGTACCACCGTCCCTGGTTTCCCAAACTTCTTTATGATGCAAGGCATGTTGCTACCACGACTATTAATCATCGCACCTTACTTCACTGATGACACTGCATCTCGCTGGAGCAGGTCCGAACACGACCACCGGCCACACATCTGTCATCTACTCTGAAGAATCCCAGGCACCTCACATTCTCGACCTCCTCGCACCCGTGCGCGATGGAGTGCTTACGAGCGTGTCTCCGAAGGACTCGGCGACGGACAAATACAACGACATGCTGCAAGACAGGCTCGAGGATACAGTCTGGTCGCAGTGCGCCTCGTGGTACCGCGTCGGCTCACACGGCCGCATCTTCAGCACGTTCCCGGGACCCCTTTGCGAGCTCTGGTGGTGGCTCCGAAAGCCCCGTTGGGAGGACTTCGAGTTTGAAGGTCCCGGCGCGAAGGAGTGGCGTCGCCGTCATGCATCGTCGTTTTTGGCGCAGTTCGGGACGGTCGCTCTGGTTGGAGCTCTAGGATCGCTGGCTTTCGCTTCGAAGGGCAGTAGCGATGGCCTTGGCGAATTTGTGGATCATGCGGTACGTACTCGATCTCTCTCCTTCTGGGATGCCTTTTTGTTGTCGTTGTGCTGAGACCGGTTTGGGTGCAGGGGCATATCGTGAAGATGTTCAGGGTTGGCTTGTTCAGCTCCTTGCCGTGTAAATTGCAGCGTAGTCTTATCTTGTGTATACGTAATCGTGATGCGAATCGAAACAATAATTCTTGAGTCTCTCTTAGACAACTCTCGATAACGTGTGACGCGAGTAGCGACCTTGATTCTGCCGGGCGCATACCAAGTGGCCCTCTTTGAGGCTTTGTGTTCGAGATAAGACGGTCACCGGACAAATTTTTCAATTCAGGATGAAAGTGCTGCTTCATACGACGGATGTTAGTGGGGCTGTTGGCATACTATCATGCCCAACACACCGAGGGATATAAAAATTCCATTTTTCTGCCACTGGCACAACTACTCTGTGTCCGTAGTAATTTTAGCAGATTCCGTTGAAGTAAGTCGCAACTTCCAAAAATCAGAGGGATCCCTCAATAAAGTCTGGGGATCAGTTGCGGGACCATGCTCAGGTGATGTACACCAAAATTTACCAGACAGTCCACCACATTTACCTTGACATTTACTCGAACGTAAATTGAAGACAGACTATACAGTAAATGTATTGCCCCGTCAAGACGAAAAATAACGTGGAGCGCGACAACAAAGCAAAGAAGTGTCGTCTCAAATAACGTAAGAGTCATTAGGAACCCGCTACGGTACCCAGCTCCTTGTCTTTGTGCTTTCTCCTCCCTCACTCGTCACGAGAAAAATGTAACTCAAAGGAAACAAGATCTCCTTTCCACCTCCTTTTTTATTTTTGAAAAATATTTTTATTTGAAAGAAAGGAGGCAAAAACAAGTTATGGAGGGGGGATGCGGGTTCCTGATGACCCCTACCTTATTCAAACTCGGCTACAATATAATTGAACGCATCCTGGTGGCGGTTTGCATTGTATTTCGACTTGAAATGTTACAGTATACTTTTCGTCATCTGTTTTCTCCTGAATCGATCTTATATGTACAATTGCGGCCAACATAATGGACGAACGGATCCAAGTAATAGTATTACCCGGACCCATTTCCATGCACACGTGATAGATGCCAGGAGTCACAGTTCTTAGCGTCCATCAGCGATATTCCACTTGATACCCCGGAGTCATCCATATCATCCCTATAGAAAACATTCGAGAACGAACGCAAGAAGTAAGGCCAGTATTTGATCGTTTGGATTTCGAAATGGACTATGACAGGTTTATCCTTTCCGTAATGTAGTCACCCCAATTAATAGGTACCGACGTCATGCCGTCACCGTATCACCCTTCATCACTCCCCTTGCTCCTAATGCTGCGCCCTGCATACCTTTTCAGAGCGGCATAAACATTACAGATATGGCTTCTGCAAATTTGTCCAGCGGTAATCAACTATGATTAAATTGCGCGCGCTCCGCAACCTCATATATAATTAGGGCTCCTGAACTCAGGTTTACCCCAGTTCTCTCCCTTCTCCCACTCTTACCAACGATTGATGGCTCACAAAACCAATCCTGGGTTCAACGTCGCCATCATTGGCGCTGGGTGGGCCCTTCCTATTTGGCTCAAATCCAGGCTAACTTAAGACTTACAGCTTTGGGGGCCTTGGAGTCGCCATCGCCCTCAAAACTAAATGGGGACTTGATGACTTCGTGGTGAGTCCATGCACGCTGGAGCACCATATTTTGAAATGGGACACGTCATGCAGATCTATGAACGTGAAGCAGACGTTGGTGGAACATGGAGAGTGAGTCGCCGCAAACGTCGCTTACTTGTTCTCACGCTAATTCGACGAGGTCATAGGATAACACCTACCCTGCACGTATTTTCACGGGCCTATCAATGAACCTTGTTCTTATCCATCTCCCTCACAGGGCTGTGCATCAGACGTGCCTATCCACTTCTACTCCCTCTCCACAGATCTCAAATCAGACTGGAAACGTTCTCATGGCACACAGCCGGAAATTCTGGAATATATGCACAAAGTAACAGACAAGTACGGCCTGCGCAAACATTGTCGGTTCCACACATCGCTGGACAAGGCTGAGTGGGATGCGGATGCGAAAGTGTGGCGCATTGAGACACGCGATGTGCGCACCGGCGAGACGCAGGTGACTCGCGCGACAGCCATTGTATCCGCCATTGGTGTGCTCGTCGTACCGAAATTCCCGAAGTTGCAGGGAATCGAGTCTTTCAAGGGCGAGGTGTTCCATTCGGCGCGCTGGAGGCACGATGTCAATCTACATGGAAAGCGCGTTGGTGTTCTAGGTAACGGAAGTTCTGCGTACGTTGTTCTTCTCTGAACCGCGCAAAACGTGTAACTCCTCTTCTCAGGTCGCAATTTATCCCGATCATATCCAAGGACCCAACTATCAGCGTCATCAATTTCGCACGCACCAAGATGTGGTTTATACCGGGCGTAAGTCCATCGTTTGCACAAGCGCTCACTTCCTCTAATCTACGTAATAAAAGCCACTCATTCCTTACCGGGAAATTACGAAATGGATGTTTGCACACATTCCGTTTGTGCTGCACATTCATCGCTATGTGATTGCAGCTCAAGTACACTCTGTTTCAATCTTATTTCGTCTTGGCGCCAGTCTGACACGACGTGCAGTACGAGGTAGCCTACCTTGCCTTTAAAGGAAAAGGAAACAATTACATGGGGAAATACATGACTAAGGTACCCTTCGAACAAGGTCTTTAATACTGTCACTTATACTTCGACCGGCTTAGACTGCGAGGGATTATGTTGAGAAGATCGCCCCTCAGAAATATCATCACCTCATCATTCCGACATACCGTACGTCATCGACCCTTTACGAACACCTCACCAGTGTGAACACTTTCCAGCAATTGGGTGCAGGCGCTTGGTGCGCGATCAAGGCTATCTTGAATCGTTGAGCCGTCCAAATGTTCGCCTCACTTTTGACCACATCAAACACGTCGAATCAGATGGTGTCGTCACGGAGACCGGTTCGTATGTTTCGCTCACAGGTCGATAATGTGTTTGACGTACCTTGCCTTAACTAGGAGAAAAGGTCGGCCTCGATGTAATAATATACGGTACAGGTTTTGTGACAGTACGTACTGTTTGATTGTGCCAACGCACCCTGACCCGAGCGCACCTTCGACAGGACGATTATCCTTTGAATTTGCACGGTACAAGGGGCACATTGAAAGAATACAATGATGCGCATGGCGGGCCGACAGCGTACTTAGGTACCACCGTCCCTGGTTTCCCAAATTTCTTTATGATGCAAGGCAAGTTGTTAGTCACCATCGTTTCTCTTTCTCACTGACACTGCCTCGTCCCGTTGGATCAGGTCCTAATACGACCACCGGCCACACATCCGTCATCTTCTCCGAAGAGTCCCAGATCCCACACATTCTCCAGCTCCTCACACCCATACGCTCTGGAGCGCTCACGAGCGTAGCCCCCACGGATGCGGCGACGGACAAGTACAACGACATGCTGCAGGAGCGACTTGTCAATTCGGTCTGGACGCAGTGCGCCTCGTGGTACCGCACCGGCGCGCGGGGCCGCATCTTCAGCACATTCCCGGGCCCTCTCGTCCTGCTCTGGTGGTGGCTGCGGAAGCCGCGGTGGGACGAGTTTGAGGTCGAAGGTCCTGGCGCGGACGCGTGGCGCCGGCGTCATGGGTCGCGGGCGCGCAAGGTGCGGGCAGTGACGTTTACCTCTGGTCGCGACGCTGGGATTGCTCGCGTTTGTTCCGTACCGCATGGGCATGGGCATCAACGAATTGGCTGGCGAGGCGGTACGTATGTGGACCACCTTCTGGGACTGGCTCGGCGTTGGTTCAGGGAACAGCTTGGTGCAGGGAAATGCCTTCGGGGGCGTCTGGGATGGCCTGCTCGATCTACTTCCCCAGCGAGCGGGAGCATTGTCCTCGTAATCGCAATACCTTCCTTGTTTGAGAGTGATCTAGTGATATATATATTCTTGTAACTGTTGTCTCCTTGGAGGTGTAAAAATGCAACAAATGTCGCACTTTTATCCAGACTCGAATATTCAAACTCGGCTACAATATAATTGAACGCATCGGGCCTCTACCTTGAACACCAACACGCTTTTCGTGCAAGTCAACCTTGTGTCTCCAGTACGCCAAATGGGACACCTCGCCCTTGAAAGGCTCGATTCTCTGCAGCTTTGGATGTTTAGGTACGAGCAGCACGCCTATGGCAGATACGAGGGCTGTCGCGCGAGTCACCTGCGTCTTGCCAGCGCGAACGCTGCACGTCTCAACACTCCACACGTTCGCATCCGCATCCCACTCAGCCTTGTCCAGCGACGTGTGGAACCGACAATGCTTGCGAAAGCCATGCTTGTCTGCTTCCGATTGCGTGCCATGGGCGTTTGTTCAATCTGATTGGAAGTCCATGGAGAGGTGAGTTGAAGTGGGTATTCTAGTCTAGATTAAATTGAGGCGAGAACAGCGGGCGCTAGAGGGTGTCGTCGTCGTCGTCGTCGTCGGGCAGTCTTCGTACTCGCTGTGAGCTCGAAGGGAGATTGGGGGGTTTGATACTGCGCCCTTTGGGTAGGCAAGTGGGTCCCGGTGACCTTAATTATAAATGATCCTGTGAACAATGGTTCTCCGTCGACGTTCGTCGTTGGTGCAAGGTGGCGTGTGATCCTACTACAGAGGCTATAGGCTAAACTCTGATCAGTCATGCATCGTGCTTTCCTTTCGCGCTTTGCGCCTACTTTCTGCGTCAGATCACACGACGCAGTGTTGCTGTCACACCGCAACAAAGTGGAGAAGCCGATGGGAGTTTCATGACCGACGAAGATGTCGAAGCCGTTGGAGTGGGATAAAATTCAAGGGAAAATTGCCCAGCTCAACCAGTCGACTTATGTAGGTAGTGAAAATCACAGTGTTTTATGAACCCTGGAATGTCAACCAGGTAAAGTACGGTCAGGCACACGATCAAGCAGACCGACGGTGAAATTGCTGAAACCCCAGCACAGAATGGACGGTGGAGAGCAGAAATGAGGACCCCGGAAGTGAGGGTATTGAAGGTTAACTATGTTAACTACTTAACGATGGGGCTGCAGAATCCCCTTGAGAATCCCGGATCCCAAGACTGGCGACCTAAAAAGATGTCATAACTACATCCAAGCCCGTCTTAACTGGCGGGCTTGGAAAGGCTGGTGTGCCGACAGCACCTGCATTATACTATAACGAATCGGCAGTCACGGTCAGGGTCATGGCAGAGGCACACAACCTTTGCATAGGCTCAAAGGTCATGGGGGGTTCGTTGTCTGGACTGCGTCCTTTGGATATATTGATATATTGATTGAACGGGGTTGGTGCCTTGATCTTGATTGATCGATTATTCGAACTGGCGTGGTGTTCACCTTAGCTACAGTCCCCCCCTTGACATCCGCTGCTGGTCTGACACCTCTTCCCTTCCATGCAATCACATGGTAGCACCGGGACCCAATCAATGCACATGAAAATAGCCAGTACAGTGCTCGTGTCATACTTGGGAATACGTAGTATACGAGTACCCATTCTGCGTATACCCATATATCTATTCAAGACGCGAGTGCACATCTAGGGTTTTCCGATAGTTCTCCTGATATGATCATGATCATATCAGTTGGTTTACGGAAGATGCAGCGCGGTTCTGGCTCCGTTCAAACATCCGGCCACCTATTAACCCCCAGATGCAGAATAACGCACGTTTGTGACTTTTAACCTTCGCAGACAGGGTTCTTCGCCTGTCCTGTTGCACCCCGAGTTGAGTTACACGAGAGAACGACCCCCACGAGGGTAGCACGTGCGCATAGCTTCTTCCACATACCTCATCAAAGAGCTGGGTCAAGATGGGCGTATCACCTAATTATCTCGAAAAGAGGCAGTCGTGCTATATCTGGGCCTCGACGACAGCCAGTCTCAAATTATACGTGTAAAAGTTACATAGCGGAGCACGGTCTGAGGCCAGATGAGGACTAGCGAGTTCAAACGTTCGAAGAGTGGGTAGACTCAGAGTGACAGCCTCGTTTAGTCCCCTGAGTTCGGAGTCTGTTGCATTCCTTTGCGCGTGGGAAGGAGAAGAACGATTGCGTTATTGGTAAATAAAGTTATACCTACCATTAGGAAAGAGTGAGGGGAGAAGATGTGGGCGGTGGGTCTGGAATAGAAAGTAAGACCTACCGAGAAAGGAGGTGTGGGATTGCAGAGAGTTGCGGGCCATACCTGGATGTATGCGCGCTTTAGTGGCGAAAAACTAACGAGGGAAGACAGAGTGGACACTACCGTGCTGCATTATCATAGAGTTCGAAGAGGGGGATGGCGAGGAGTTTCATGTTTTTGGGAACGGCAAGAACCTCTGCGGAGTAAGAAAACATGTGGGCGTGCCTCGTGATGCGAAGGGTCGGGCAGGGACGTACTGCGCTCCGGCATTTGCACAAGGAAGAGCTTCTTGCATTCTTTAGGTTTGGTAATATGGGCAGGCACAAATGGATACTACGCGCCCGAGGGAGGGAGAGCGTTCTATGACAAACGGCGGGAATCGACAGGAACATCACCCACCATGAACGTTTCAAAGTTGGGCCGCCACCATTGGGCAAGACAGTCGCCGATTTCCCAGTCATTGTCGATTCCATGGGACGCATTGAATTGGCGGGAGTCACTGGGAGGTGCCAAGCGCTCATCTAAACGACGCTTGAGTCCCTCGAGTTCGTCCTCGCCTGGCTTTAGGTAGTCCCCGGGGCTTGGGTAGATGAGAACGAGCAAAAAAAAAAAAGGACGAACGCATACAGCTTGAAAAACGCGTTGGCAATTTGGAGCATGAGGATATGGGGGTGACCATGGTCATGGACGACAAGAACGCCCTCCACGGTACGACGCATGCCAAAGTCTTCATAATTGTTTTGAAGGCGCTGTAGACGAGCGGAGACAGACGGATCTTCTTCGGGTTGCGCCTCCTTGGTGCTGCGGATCGCATGAGCGGGTCAGGTGTTTTCGTGCTTGCCGAGGACGTAAAGAAGCCAGGGCGTATGATTTGGACAGACACACACCTAAAGGTAAAGTTGGAGAGTGGATAGCTAAAAAAACGTCGGTATATATTTTTACAATGATGAAAGGGCGCATACAGGGCAATTGTGTTTGACATTGGGTATCGTGGCAATGGTCAGTTTGGCGAGGTTCGAAGCGAAGAGGCGGAGGGACCGGCAAACGCCGTTGAGTGATCGGGGTCAAGGCGAGGCGGGTCGACAATTGAACGAATTCGGTGTTGATAAGTTAGCTCCTGCCAATGTCCAATACAACTCTCTTGGTAATTACCTTCTCTCAACGGCGACTTGCAAGCGCATTCCCCCTTTCATCGGTCTGATGCCGCCATCCATTGCAAGCGAGGCTTCGTCTGATGGACACACGTTTGTCCCGGTAAATGAAGACGCAAACGCTGTCGGAGTAGCACGCAACCATGACGTCTCTCCTCGCGATCCTCAACGTCTTGTTGTACCAACTTTTCTCCATTACTCTGGCTCGCCCCTGTCACGGGCTGGGTGCGTTCGTTTTGACTTCTAAACTAATCGTCCCTTCTTAAACTCCCTCATCTCATCTCTACCCCGCCTTCCCCCTAATCTCCTATACACCGTATCTTTCATCTTCTGACTCTATTCAACATTAGCCTCCTCAACCCCCACGCAAATTCCGCGACCGTGGCCTCCGGAAGCATCCCTACTCGTCACTCTAAGAATGACATTCGCACCCATACCATGCAGTTGTCGGGTGTTCCTCTTTCCTTCTCGCGACCCTCTTTGTCAGGCAGCGTGCGTTCTCGACCTCCCACACCCCTCGTGCTCGACTCTGAGGCCTTTATGACGCGCCATGTGGAGACCAGCACACCCGCGTTCATCTTCCCACCACCATCCGAGTCTGTACGCTCCCTCCCACTGGAACAACCCCGGGAGCGCACTGGGACTCCCTCCTCGTCTTCGCTTTATCTGGCAGAGTCCACATCGACCCTCGACGCACGGCCATATCACCCTCCCCCGCAATCGAACTTGAGCATTCTTATGGCCCAACACAGCCGTAGCCCGTCACGAGAACGTGCTGACGAGGAAGAGGACGACACTCATACACCAGTTGTGTCACAGCCCTACTGCTCCCCTGCACCAGCTACAGAGAGATCAACAACAAGAACAACAAGGGCGTCAACAGTATACGCCACCGCTGCGCTCCATGACTCCACTTCTTCGATCCCTCACGGAACGCACCCCGCTCCTTCCATCCTCTTTTCATACCACGCACTACTGTCCCACGCAAGTGGGTTTCCCGTGTGAAATCAACCGCTACACAGGCTACGCGCTCTGTTCCTGCTGTCATCCTTGGACTACTGCTCAACGTACTCGATGGGATATCATGTGCGTCTGGTTGTTCTCTCATTAGCGCTCTGCTGATGTGTATTACGTGACATACAGACGGTATGATCATCTTCCCTGCAACTGGTGTGTTTGTGGATCTTGGTGCAATGGGCGTGTCCATGTTCTTTGTTTCGTAGGTCGCACTTTCTACCTCTCGTCCATTTACTCACTACGGCGTTTAGTACTATCGTCTCTCAACTCGTATATTCGGCAGGCGCATCTGGTTTCGCAGGCGCAAATGGCAGCATGATGATTGAGGTGGTGGTACGTCGTACTTACCTATACACCAGTAACAAAGCGCACACACACCACCCAAATAGCCTTTCTTTCATATCATGGCTACTCGCATCGCCCAGGATTTAGGAGATAACATGAAGGACGAGATCGTAGCTACCACACTAGTGGCGTTTGCATTTTCAAGTGTCCTCACAGGTATGGCATATCAGTGCAGATATCGATGGATCTGCGTGTTCACTAGGCTTTCTAGGTTTTACGTTCTTCCTTCTCGGCTTTTTCCGACTTGGCTCTCTCATCGGCTTCTTCCCGCGTCACATCCTCGTTGGTTGTATTGGCGGCGTCGGCGTGTTTCTCATTATAACCGGCCTCAACGTCGCGACGCGTCTACAGGATGATGAGTTTTCCCTCTCGCTGGAGACCCTATTTTTCTTTTTGCGCGGATCAAATTTCGCTCTCTGGGCTCCCGCCTTTGTCCTCGCGGCACTTCTAAGGGTCATCACATCACGGTGGCATCATCAACTCATACTTCCGACTTGTGCGCTTTTCTTTCTCTCGATGGAGGCCGAGCGAGAACGCTCACCTATTTCTTTTGACTGGCCATCATGCAGATTTTTTGATCATACCGGCACTATTTTACATCGTTGTTCTGACCGCAGGACTTGACCTAGATCTCCTCAGGAGAGAGCGGTGGTTATTTCAGGCTGCGAGGAGCGAAGAAAAGTGGTACCAATTTTATACCTACTTTGGTAGGTTCCCTGTCACACCATGGTGATAACTTTACCTGACGGAGGCCAGATTTAACAAAGACAAGATGGGCCCCGTTATGGGCTACGCTGCCTACGCAGTTTGCGTTGCTATTTTTCAACGTCTTGCACCCCCCTTTGAATGTCCCTGCGCTTGGTACGTGTTTCGCGCTACGCAGACGTGCGCGTCTGCTGGCGGTTGGGCTGATGACGCACTTTGCAGCCGTATCCCTAGACTCTGACGTCGACACAAACAAAGAACTCATCGCGCACGGCTACTCGAATTTTCTGGCTGGCATAGTTGGTACAGTGCCTAATTACCTCGTTTACGTTAATACGTTGCTGTACGTGGATATCATATTATTTGCGCAATTTATTAATGGAGCTCACTCAGGTTCTATCGCGTGGGGGGTACCACGCGGTTATCTGGCCTTATGCTAGCTGGGGCAACTATCGCGGTGTTACTCGCTGGCACAGGTCCAATCGCATATATCCGTGAGTTCAATCGCATCGAGTAGCCGAGGGGTAGCTTACCAGAACGCGGGCCACAGCGGTCATGGTTGTCAGTGCACTCATCTTTGTGCTGGGGATCGATCTTGTCAAAGAGGCACTTTGGGACACGCGCCACCGTGTGAGCAAATCAGAATACATCACCATTGCGAGCATCATGGTCGCGATGACTGCCTGGGACTTCGTCATCGGTGTTCTGTTTGGGATCATCGTTAGCTGTGAGCTTGTCCCGCCAGTTGTCCTGTACATGCGCACAACGTTGACATCCGACATGGTGTAGGCCTTTTCTTCGTCGTACAAAATTCACGGCGCCGCAGCATCCGCGTCATGCACACGGGAGAAGCGACACTCTCGACAGTGCGCCGGCCAAATGCGCATCGCGCTTACCTTCGTGAGGTTTCGGGACAGACCACTGTTCTACACCTCCAGGGTTTTCTCTTCTTTGGCACCATCACGCATGTTGAGGAGACGATTCGCACGCTCGTTGCAGAGCCCGCGTGGGTACACACTCCGGTTCGTTTCCTTGTGCTGGACTTTGCGCTCGTCCTTGGCGTCGACCTTTCTGCGGCCGAGGCTTTTGTTCGCGTGCAGCGCCTTCTCTCGGGGCGCAAGGTCGTGCTCGTTTTCTGCGGCGCCGGTGACGGAAAGGTTTTAAGCGCATTGGACAGCGTAGGTCTGTTTGAACTGCCAGACGTGGAGCTGTTCACAACTTTTAACGACGCAATGGAGTGTAAGTCCGCCTGTTCCCGGCACGAGTAACACCGCTGAACCTTGACGCAGGGACCGAGAACGTGTATTTACGCGCTTGGTTTGATGCTAATGGTGCAGAGACGAAACCGATCTGTGAGAGTTCCTCGAGTGATTCCCATGTGGGTATTCACTGACGATAACTGAGCAGCGCTTCCTGGCCGCCAGGACAGTGTATGCATGGACTTACAACAATCTCTGCCGCATTCGCCCAGGCGCGCACAGTTACGTGATGCGGGATGGCGCACCATGGCGAAACGTACGTCTATTTCGTCACCACACCGCCCAGTTACCAATACCGACTCACCCCTCATCTTCCACAGACGACAACAAACGCCAAACTGGCCCACCCACCGCACCAAAAGAGCCTCTCAACACGCTCGAGCAAGCTTTCTTACCGTATACCACGGACCGCACGATGCTCGAGCAACTAGCTTCCTACTTTGAACCCATCACTGTTCCGGAAGGACACGTGCTCTGGAAGCAGGGTGAGCCAGCCGACGGGCTGTATGTCGTTGGGGCAGGCGTGCTGCGCGCGACGTACCGCTTCGCGGCGCATACCCCTGCGATCGAAGAATCGATGGTTCCGGGCACGCTCGCAGGTGAACTGTCTGGCCTTGCAGGGCTCGCCCGTAACGCGACGGTTGTTGCAGAGCGACCCGCGATTGTATGGCGCTTAAGCGTAGACGCGTTGCGCCGGCTCGAAATGGATCGACCTGACCTCGCGCGGGCATTCACGGCTCTCGTTTTAAAAGGTACGGTGTTTTTTTTTTACACCCACGTGGTTTAAACATAAGCTGACGTGGTCCCGCGTTTTTGCAGCCGCAAAACTGGATTTTGATATTTTGCTCTCTGCTGTTGCAACAAGACCATGAACGAACGAAATTGAATGACATGTGTGGGAAGACCAAAAAAAAAAAAACGAAACGAATTTTGATTAAATCAACTGGGCTGCTATCATATCCTTCTCCTTTATCGCCACTTGGTTTGAATCATTTATCTTTATAGACTAGTCATTACTGTTGTTGTGCCGCCGAAGTTTCTGTACTTTTGTCCTCCGCAACATGATGTTCCATTGCGTCCATATCGTTTTACAGAACCCTAAGCCTGACTTTCGAACCCAATCAAAACTCACTATTGTTCCGTCTTGTTCCGTCTAAAGAACAGCGTACCATTTTGGGACATATTTAATGATCTTTGTGCTTCCCTCATGGCGTAACTCGTGACTTCCATGAGCACTGACACGCACTTGAATAACAGTGGCAGTGGTCAAATACTGTAGAAATTTATGGAGGCAGCTTATCTCGGATAGGTGAGCAACGCATGAGCCAATCATAGATAACCACGCTGATATTACGATTATCTAATACGTCGGTCTAGCCTCAGTTTGCTGGACTGTGTCCGTTCCAGGCTGTATGAGCCTGTATCCCAACGAATACAGATACTAATGAGAGCATATTCAACCTCGGTCTGGCGTATTTTTTTTTTTTTTTTTTTTTTTTTTTTTTTTGAATCAATTTATATCCCGGAGCAGTACGCTAGTACAAAGCCGGTATTTACGGACTATAGATGTTACTCTGTGCGGGAACCAAACCCTCGGTTAATCCCTCAACCACTTCAGTACCCAACTTCCATACGGATTAACAGTAAGGGCAAAACCTTGAAGACCTGCGTGAGATACCTAAGGTCATATCGGGAGTTCGATGCAGTAAGGACGAGAGTAAGTAAGCACCCAGTCAACGTAAATTATGGACAGTGATATAAATGCTGGCGGCAGCGGTGTTATAGTGGGGACCCTCCCAGAGGGGCCAAGGTATGTTCGGAGTAAAGGTGGAGGAGTGGGGGCAGTGTACCGAGAAAACGAGGTATGGGTGGGAAAAATGAGTGCATGAGGTAGGGAACGTGGTGTGGGTCAGGTTGAAGGGGGAACCGATGGCTTGGCCCCACTGCCACGGGGTTTCGCCTTCCACCGCTTCAACTCCCCAGAGTGCCCGAAGGCAAAGAGGGTCCGGCCCGCCATGAGACTCCTAAGAGATTCCCCAGAGGGATCCTCAAAAGAGATAACACACGACGAGACCGAGCCAGGTGTGTACGAGTGTGGCGCCCTCACCCAAGAGGGGGCCTGTGTGAGTCTCAGCAACCTGTAAGCGGGGTTATCCGCAAGGAGTGCTGCATGGAGTTCAGAAGGGGAGTAGGGGCCACGGGTCAGGGAAGCTCCGGTGGGAATGCCGTTGATAGTGAGGCAACCCCATTTACAATTTTCCCGTGCTAGGACAGGAAGGGGGGAAGAAGTGTCAGCAGATAGGAACACTGCCAGTGAATCGGAGATGACGTGGGAAGTGGAGTTGAGATGGTGTGCTGTGGTGTCCGGACCGGCAGTGAGGACCAGATTGTTCTTAGCGGTCCACCGAGCGGCAGACAGCGTGACAGGGTGGCCTCCTTCCAGAAGTACGGAGTTGAGGTGGGCGATCAGCTCCTGAGGAGTGCGGCGAACCGCAATGGGAGCCAATGGTCCAGCAGCGCGGCGGGGAGTCACGACCAAGGAGGGCCGTGCAGGGAGCTTCACTGCCGAGGCAAATGAAGAACAAGGAGGGGGGGTGGGTTTGGCAGGTGGAGTGGGAGTGGGAGCCTTGGCAGAGTGTGCCGCAGCAGGGGTGGGAGTCTTGGCATGAGGCTGCTTCTTAGCACGAGGGGTCGAGGCAGGAACAGGGGTGGTGGCTGGGGCAGCAGCCGGAGCAGGGGGTGGGGGGGGTGGCATAGGGGTGTCCTCATCGATCTGGGAAGATGGAAAGAGAGGGGGTGCGTCTGGAGCACGCACCAGGATAGGTGAGGGAGGGGGGATGGAGGGGGGGGGGCGGTTGTGGAGGTCCGCGACCGTGTCAACGAGTCGCGTCATCTGGGCTTGCATCACCTCAATGGACCCAGACAATGCCATCATGCCCTGGGCCAACGGGAGGGTCGACCGGGCAACAGCGTTACTGATGGCCCTATCAAGGTCATCAGTGGGGAGGGGGGTGGCAGGGCGGGAGGGGGAAGGAGGGCGGGAGGGGCCAGAGTACACAGAGGGTGCACCTAGGCGGACGAGTGGGTTGAGACCGAGCCAGTGAAGGGCGGTCAACCCGTCCCAATGAGAGGCAGGGGTGTTGAGGTTATCGACCAACTCAGCGGCAAAGGCAGCCTTCGAGCGGGGGTTGCCAGATGGAGTGAGTGTGGACATGTCAGAGAGGATTGCAGTCAGGTACTCGAGGCCAGAGGCCTCGGTAGCGTTGGGGTTGGGTTGGAGGTCCCCAGCGATATAATCGCCAGGGTCGGAGGAGTTATCATGGTACTCCCTCCTCCCAGGGCCACCGCCGTCGTCCATGAGAGCATCACGGACATCAGCTAAGTGTTCAGGGGGGAGGTCGTTGCCTGTGTAAGAATACTGGGACATAGGAGATGGTGGTGGTAGGAGATCAAGGAGCGTGTGTCGGTCTGGCGTATTCTATGTCTTATTGTACTGCTAACTGTCATGCATATCTAGCCCTGTGGCACCATTATGAGGTTTGACATCTCATAAGATAACAAAATTTCTTGGTCGGAGTGCATATCCAGATTAGAAGGTGTTGAGCTGGCAGCACTAACAGCGAAAGATAGCAAGAACGGCTAAGAGACAAAAGTAAACTTCAGAGGATGAAGAAACTCTATTAGCAGCGCAACACACCTAAGAGACAAAAGTAACTATAGTACTGTCAGCGTAAGGTGGAGGCTTAGTAGTAAAGAGGAACTTACACTTCAGAGGATGAAGAAACTCTGAAGTGTGAGGGCGAAAACAGCAGGCCTTATATACAGGACGCTTAGCTAAGAATGGTCTGTGCGCACTGGTGTCTCAAACAAAATGCACCTGGTCTGTGCGCCAGAGGGAGAAATGCCATTGGAGGGCAGAGAACAATAAAACCGCCTAATGCGGATGTGATCGGTATCTTAACAATAAGAACAAGGAGAACCTAATAAGGAACTACCAAATAAAGATAAACTATAACCGGTCCGTACAAGTCCGGAAGTCCATATTCTAACCATAAGGGTCAGATACCGTATAAGGAAGGGAATGACTCAATCATATCCCACGAGACATCACACTTTAATTAGGTGACGTCTCAACATCCCTCCATGATCGAGGCAGTCCATTCTGGAGATAAGAATAGGTGGTAGATGGTGATGAGAGCGTGTGTCAAGTTTCAACAAGTTCTCCACATGAGAACTGTGTGAGAGTCCTTTGCAAGTTCTCAACATAAGAACTGTGCGAGAGTCTAGGAGTTCGGGATTGAAGTCCCTTGAACACCTTTACTTCATTTGTCATAAAGGACAACTTTTTGAAGTGCAGGGTTCAACTCCATATAAGACAGAGAGAAAGGACTCTCTTCTGCAGAAATAAGATCGGATCTTATTCTGCCTTGACACTTCATCGGCAACCTTATAAAAGGTCCATCAACCCGAATTTCTGATAGATGTGGATCCTATCCACACTTTTCTCCATCATACCAACCCAACATCATTAACCAGCTTCTCGAAGGTTTCCCTTGGTAGAGACTTAGTAAGTCCGTCTGCTACCATGTCCTTCGTTGGAGTACGTATCAGGTGTATCACCTTGTTTTCTACATACTCCCTGACAGCGTGGTGCTTAATGGGGATGTGTTTGGACCGTCTCCCTGTGACTGGGTTTAGGGCTAAGTCCCAGTTCCTCTAGGAAGGTCCTATACCACTGAGCTTGGTTCGCAGCCTCTGCGAGGCTCATGTACTCAGCTTCTGTGGTGGACTGGGCTACCGTCTTTTGCTTTCTGGTGCACCATGAGATGGCACCATTCGCAAGTAGGTAGACGTAGCCAGTGGTGGAGTGGCGATCTTCCTGGTCACCCCAGGAAGAGTCGCAGTAGCCATGAAGGCCTTCTCCACCATTCCCTCCAGAGTAGCGCAACGCGTAGTCCTTTGTAGTATTAAGGTATGCTAACACGTATTTGGCAAGGCGCAGATGCTGCTGAGAGGGGTTGGAAGCGAATTGGCTGAGGCGCGCAACAGCGAAGGAGATATCAGGTCTGCTTCCAATCTGCGCATATAGCAGAGACCCAATTATCTGTTGATACTTCTTAATCTCAGAAGTAGAGGCTTGATCTTCGTATTTGATCAAGTGAGCCTCCGCGCCAGAGGGAAGAGGGGTATGTACTGGGTTGGAATCCCTCATTCCAAACCTTTCAACTACATCGCAGATGTAATCTGACTGGTTGATGGTCATAGTGCGGTTAGCACGATCTCTGGTGATGTTGACACCGAGATATGACTCAATCTCTCCCAGATCGGTCATCTCATACCGACTTGATAGAGATGCCTTCAGATCATTGATCTTATCTAATGAGTTGCCCAGTATAGTGATATCATCTACATATAAGATGACGAAAAGTACATCACCCCCCTCTTGGAGATGATATACATATACTCCTGCATCAGAGTACGTCCGCGTGAAGCCGAGTTCACTTAGAACTCCATGGAACTGTAGATTCCATGCACGGGAAGCCTGCTTCAGACCATAAAGGGCTTTCTGAAGCCGGCACACCAAGTGTTCTTGACCAGCAGTGACGAAACCTACGGGTTGCTCCATGTAGATTTCCTCGTCCAGTTCTCCATGAAGGAAAGCCGATTTGACGTCCATCTGGTGGATCTCCCAATCCTCCAGGGTGGCTAACGCCAGCAGAAGTCTTAGGGACTCAATCGGGCAACTGGACTGAAGGTTTCGTCAAAGTCACCCCCTCTAGTTGGGTGAACCCTTTTGCCACCAGCCTAGCACGAAAGCGTCCATCCGCTTTCTTCTTAAAGACCCACTTGCACTTCACACACCTTCCTTCCAGCAGGAAGGGGTTCCAGCCGCCAGACCTGTAGCTTTTCCAAGGCATCCAGTTCATATTGGCATGCCTCTTGCCACTGGTCGGCGTATTCAGACTCCATGGCTTGCCTGAAGGTCTGAGGATCCCTATAGCCAGGGGCCTCTGCCGCATTCAGCAGTCCATCATTGTAAGTCTACTGCTCCCTTGCATAAACTCGTCATTGTCCTCATTGTAGTAGCGAGGATTTGACGCCGCGTCCTTGTGCTCCGCCTAGGGCGTGGAGGCGAAGACACCTGCTCAGTCCTGGGACTCCTAGGAGTCTCGGCAGGAGGACTGATATCCCTATTGAAATTAGGGGCAGGTATCGGCTGAGACACCATAGGTGGCCAGTTACGCCTAGAGCGCGAAGGACGAGAAGGGATTGTTGTAGGG